>JBBMOC010000288.1:54622-86297 GCA_037975185.1 Centropyge bicolor
ATGTTGTCACTTTATCTTTCACTCAGCCACTTTCAGTTCCACTTGTACTTGTATTAGTTGTATGTATTTTTAATAGTTGCTATACTTGATACTTCTACCTGACTGTAAGCTTGTGCTGTTGCAGCACCTGAATTTCCCCTGTGTAGGATCAGTAAAGACTTATCTTATCTTATTTTTTTGGGTTTTACTCAGCAGGCTCCGGCAGGTTCCCGTGCTGCTGGAGGACGGATCAGCTGGAGTGTGGGAGAATAAAACCCTCATGTTCCCTGGACACAGTTAGTCATGCATCTGCACTGTGATATAGGAAGTGCAGCTCCACCGTCCCCCAGAGACGCTCGTGACTAAGCCAAGGCTTCCTCCTCTGGATCAGTGTCCGTACAGTAAAGTGCATCTGCAGTGGTCTGCTCTACAGCTCCGTCCTTCCCTCTCACTGCTCTGGAGTCTGAACGTGCAGTTTGGTTTCTTCCATGCTGTGGGTTTGATTTGCTAGCCGTTGCTGTGATTAGCAGCTGCAGTGATTGGTAACAGTGTTAGCAGCAGCTGTTTGACTTCAGCCATAAGAAGCCACAGTGACACTGAACGCTTCAGCTTTAACTCATGAAGTCCCTGAGTGACATGAACTAAACATCCTGTGTGACCTGGAGCCAAAGTGAAGCAAGTAGCTCATTTCACACAGTTTGTTTTTTGATACTATATATATATATACACTATATATATAACAGACATACCAATGACTGTTCCATTGGTATGTCAATGTATGTGGCTTTGGATAAAAGAGTCTGCTAAATAAAATTGTAGAATTGTAGATACTAAATTCACTTTAAAAGCCATTGAACAGCTCAATGCTTTAACATCATGTTCTGTATCACATTTAACCTGTTCTCACCAGATTTCTTCAACAAATTAATATAAATATGATCAAAATATAAATGTAAAATATAAAATATATTTTTTGAAAGCTCAGAGGCGTGTGGTGTGGTCTGGGCTGGACAGCACTCTGATGGCTGTACTGTGTCAGCAGCAGGGATCCCAGCTGCAGTGAAAGTCAGAGTGGCGGCAGCTGCAGTTCGGCGGCGGCGGCGGCAGACTCACGCTGACAGTCGTTGGCGTTGTCTGCGGTCGCTCTCCTCCACGGCCGGTCGTTGTAGAAGGGTTTGCAGACCTCGCAGTCGTCGCCCTCCGTGTTGTGTTTGCAGTTACACACCAGCCGCCCTCTGTTGTTCTTCACACACTCGCTGGCATGGCCGTTACACTTACACCTGACGGCACACAAACACACCTGTTAGAAAACTCCAACAACATCCACGGGACAGGGACAGGGTTCCACCCACACACACACTTCTGCACACTACGGTAAAATCTACACACATTTATATGATAAATGAACTTCAGAGGTTTAAAACAACAGCAGCCGACGAGTCCATATTGTTTTGAGTTCTGATGAGGTTTTTTCCACTCGGTGGCTCTGAGGGAAGGTTTTGTTGAGCGTCTTCGGGGGGGGGGGGGGGCTCACAGCAGGACGGGACTTGCTCAGCAGCCACCTTCAGTTATTGTCTCAGGTGTTTCTTGGCAGAGAGCTGTGGAAAAAGTGACGGCAAGAAGGAAGACTGAGGCGACGCCAGCGGCTGCACAGAACTCCCAGCAGTCACTGTCCACAGCTCCAGGCCAGCTTCATTCTGATGAAGGAGGAGGAATAAAAACAAGACGCCTCGTGTGTGGCTGAGGAGCAACACTGAGGAATGTAATCATGGTTCGATCGCTGGATCAGCTCCACACCAGTGTCTGCCTGCTCTTACTCTCTAACGTCTTCTACAAATGGAATGTGAAGTCAACAACAACCCAGAGAGCAGAGGGCGCAGCCCCCCCCAGAGGACAGCTCAGTGCACTCACATGTAGCCCCCAGCCTTTTGTCTCAGACTTCAGGTTCAGTCCTCTACGTCTGTGGTGAAGTACGTGGCCATCTCTGGCTCAGGTTCGCAACTCCACTCTGACCTGTGGCCTCAGTTCTCTACCAGGCTTCAGTCAGCTGGTTGGAGAGGCAGACCAAGTTCGAACCAAATGTTCATTTACATTTACAAGCTTCCTGTCAGGAAGACCTCCAGGCTGGTCGACACAGACGTGCCGTGAGCTGGCAGTGTGAAGGTGCTGCTGTGGCTCTGCAGAGACACGTGAGCCGGCCGTCCTGCTCCGCTCGCAGGTGAGCGGGTTCAGGTGAATCAGGGTGGAGCTGACGGAGCACAGACTCCTCAGAGAGCCCTCCTTGGATAAATAAAGGTTCGACTCTGTGGCTCTGACAGGTGCTCCAGCTCGGGACCCTTTTCTTCCGCCCCTGGTGGCGGTCGGTCCGCCCCCTTCCAGCTCCTCTGTAATCCAGCCCTGCCGGCCAGGAATGCCAGGAATGCTGGCTGTGTAATGGAAATCTGCTCCACATTTCAAACAGATTACGGCTGCCGGGGCCCAGCCTGTTTAACACTCTTGTAATGCCTGTCGAAAGCTTTTTTTCAGACGTGCAGGAAAAGCAGTTCTTATGTGGATTCCTGCGCAGGCCGCAGAGAGGCAGACCACACAGTGACACATCAAGACCAGGAACCACAAAACCACCTGACCACACTGAGTCATTCAGTGAAGTCTCCTTTGTCTGGGCTGGATTCATGAACCTCAGGCTGCTCAAACTTGTTCTCACTCACATGTAAACAAGAGAGAAGTTCTCCTTCCCCTGCTAACAGGAGGACTAACTCTTCACTGTGGCTCAGTGTGTCGCAATCACGCAGCTGCAAAACTGATCAAAGTATTAACTAAATCTGCTCCGTTATAATTCCCCACACTAACTGAATGAAGTTGTATTAATGAGATCGTTCAGCACTTTACCTTCCTCCCACGGCGAAGTCGGAGATGGCGTAGTAGTAGGACTTGAGGACCTTGGGGTCATTGAAGACCTCGTCTCCGAACGTGTTGAGCCTGTTCAGGGTCACTCTGATGTCGGTGGCCGTCACCCAGTCCTGCAAGAGACACAACATGGACGCACTGTCAGAGACATCAGGCCCTTCCATCAATAAGCAAACACCGTCTGCAGACGGTCGGCTTCACTGACTCAGTGAGGACCAAAGCTTCTCCTGTCTGTTTTCACAGGACTAAAGGCCTGAAGGTCACTTTCTGAGCGACGTCTTTCCTCACATCTTGTCAGGTGCCAGGACCTGATCACAGGAAGCTGCTGCTTGTTTCGTAGCCTCTTCTCATGTGTGAGTTGAAGCTAAGAGCTCAGCTGCTAACAGCTGTTCATCCAGATGGATTCAAACCCAGCGCGACTGTGTGGAGCTCCACCTCACCGGAGCTGAACCTTCCTCATCCTCCGTCTCGTCTGCGTCGCTGGGAGGATGCAGAGTGTGAGTGACAGCCTGTGTCACCTCTATTGTTTGAGAGCTGATGTGTGAACGGGCGTAAAGAAAGAGCTGCAGTCAGGTTTAATCTACACAAGCAACGACCCAGAGGAACATCATGAATGTCTCCAAGGAGACAAAGCCTGAAAGTGACGAGGGTGTCAGGAGGGGGGGGGGGGTGGACAGGAAGTCCTGACTGCAGACACAGGTCAGCAGCTCTGCCACACTGTGACCACGACTGTGAAGACAATACCTGTTTCTCATCTGCAGCGTTCAGGGTGATGTCAATGTAAACATGCTAACTGTGGCAGCGTCATTAGTTCTGTACTTAAGTACTGAACACATTAAATGTGGAACTGAGGGTGGCGCTAGATGAACAGATTATTTCTATTAAAGTTCATCCTGAAGGTGTGACCCATGATTTGGACCAATGCAGAGTGTGGAGACATTTCTCTTTGAACCGAAGCTGTCCACAGCAAACACAGGCGGTGTGTAAAATATTCTTCAGATACTCTCGTCCTTGAGTCACACAGACTGAGATTATGAATGTGCAAACAGGAGGTGGCCTCAGTTCTCCGGCTGTGGGAACCACTGAAGAACAGCCACTCAAACTGAGACGTTTCTGGTGAAATGGATTTTATTTTCTTGGCATCATGACACGAGAGCCAGATGGAGAGAATTACTGAAGGACACCTGTTTGGTTTCGGCCACGTAGTCTCATCACGGAGGATAAAGAAAGTTACTCAACATCCCGCCTGCGTCAAAGACTCATGGGAAAGTGGAGCGGCGGCCAGCGATAGCTTTGTTCAGTATCGGCAGGAAGCTGATCAAGCCGGCCCAGAGGCTGGTCTTCAGCAGAGCGAGAGCTCGGAGCAGCTGCTCCAGGACCAGCACTCAGACCTGAACCAGTCTGTCAGAGGCAGGAAACACACATCTGACGTCAGCACTGCGGCTGCCGGGGAACATGGGTAATGAACGGCTCATCGGCCGTCTCTCTGTGTTCTCCCCAAAAAATGCTCTGACTTCCAACCTCCAGAGGAAACAATTAAAATATGTGCTGACAGGCCGCTGGCCTCCGGTCTGACTCCGGCTCTCCATGTTTCCACAGTGATCAACTATTCAGATAACACAAGGTTCTGAACACATAAAAGCACAGAGGAGACAGAAGCCAGTGGGATGAAGCCCAGTTTGATTTTCCCTTTAAATGACTGGACATTAATCCACCTACTCAGGACAACTCCTGCCTCCTCCTGTGACTTTGCACACGCATGCTAAATCTACATAGAACTGCTGGGAATTTCTGATTCACCCTCCAACTGTGAGCGGCTTCACCGAGGGCTGTCAAACAGGAAGTTAACCTGTCAGGTGACATCTTTTCAACACAGGTCTTATTCCTAACCATCAACAACAGTCTTTGCACCGTGTGTTCAGGCAGAGTTCAGATCCACTGCCGGGCCAAGAGTGTAACAAGGACACGGACAACTGAGAAGTGATGAGAATAATGTACCAAGCATTTCCTTCACAGACCAACTCTTGTTCTCAGACTCAGACGAGTGTTACGTCACCTGACAAAGACCGATTGAACTTTTTCTCACAAGCCTCAGACATTCATATTTATTATACAAGAGTAATATGGTACATTAAGTTAAATAACTAAACACATAATTAAAGGTATGTTTACAATAGTTAAAGCAGAGGCCCACTGAGCCTGGCTGTTGTCTGAGGACTCGCTGTACTTGAACAGCACGAGCTGAGGTTCGAGGTCCTCTGGCTCATCTTGTGATCTGTTTTATAAAACAGGCTCCAGCCTTGTCTGACGTCCGATCTGGACAGAACTGGTCTGTTTTGGGGAGGGATTTGACTGAAACCAGGAAACAGCTGATAAAAGTAATTCAATAATGATAAAAAGACGAACTAAATTTTGCTCTTGACAGTTTGATCCTGACGCCGTTCAGTGTGAAGCAGCTGGAGGTGAGACAGGATGCGGGTTCAGTTTCTGGATGGTCATTGTTGAAAACTCTCCTGCAGCTGCTTTCTCAGCCGCTCACTTGTCTGCAGTGTTCTGGAAGCTTCCTGTGGCGGTCTGGTGATGCATGAAGAACACAGTGAAGGGGCCGGTCCGGCAGCTGCAGCCCTTCACTCCGTCCCGTCCGGGAAGCTCGCAGGTTCTCGGCCGAGTCGACGCCGCTCAAACTGTACAGAACATTTGTTTGCCATCAATCACGCGCAGCTCCGTGCCGGCGCTGAACGCCTGGGCCGGGACATGTGTTTTCTTGAGGGAAGAAGCTGCCTGACGTTAGAAACTCCTCTGGGAATCACAAACATTCAGCTGAGCTGCAGCGGCCTGGGAACAAATACACCGAACGTGACCGAGTACATTTACTGCGAGTACGATTCTGAGACTCCGGCTCTGCACAAGAGTTCTTCCATTCTCGCTTTTCACTTGACTTCAAACAGTCGACACACATTAAACTGAGCCACTGACAACTTGTCCTGTGTTCAACAAACCAACAGCTGGCTTTGAATGAGTTTGTTTTTATTCATTCAAGATTTTTCAAGGAAATGTTCTTGAATATTGAAATTATTTCCTAAAAACCAAAGTGATAATGAGTTCATATTTGTAGTGTCACAGAACACTGTTCATTTTCTCTGTGACTGGTATCAAACAATAAAGATTTGAAAATGAAAATCACAGCGGGTCAGTGAAACGACTCCGTGTGAAGGGAGTCTGGTCTTATCTCGTCAGCCTCAAATATTTGTTTAATGGGAGAGGTTTAGAGGTGAAAGTCGACTCATGGACATGTGACACCTGCGACACGGCGGCTGCAAGCAGACACTGCTGCATTTGAAGGGGTCAGAAGCCAAAAAGGCTGGGAAGCGCAGCTCCAGAATAAAACTGAGTGATAGCTGGTCGGCAGCCAAACTGGCCGTGAAGGTGGAGCGTCTCAGCTGGTGGTTATTTCCTACTCCCAGCTCAGAGATGACAGACAGCAGGAATGTCAGAGAGCAACAAACAGCCGTCTGACGCCTCCGACAGACTGCCCAGCTTCGGTATAAATAGCTTCATGCCGACAGGTCAAATAAGGAAGTTTACAGCTGAGCTGCGGAGCTAAATCTGTTCATTTCCATGGAGGAGAGAGAGTGATGGACGGACAGACCGAGGCCTCCACCTCTCCATCACCGCGGCTGGGTTAGACACATGGAGGTGTACAGAGTACGAAGATGTCAGAGCCGCTCAGGTGTAAAACCACTCCCATAAATCCTCAGACTCGTCTTCGCTCAAACTGTCAAACTGTGTTAACAACGTGATTATCAGCTGAAAACCAAAAATTATTTTGGTCTGAAAACAACAAAGACTTTTTGTTGGGTGTAGAAACAATGAGTTCCTCCATCACTGTCTGAACTCGTCCTCCCTCTTCTCTCTGACTCCCAGTCTGCTTCTCTTTATCTGAAGTCTGGTCTAACTGTGGGAACCTGGGGCGGACTCAGCCTTCCTCACACTTCAGTCACTGATCACGCATGAAAAAAGAACGTTTTTTCTCCAAATGTACAAATCAGAGTGGAGAAGAATCAGCTCCAAACATTATGCAACAAACAGTGAAAAACAGAGTCTCTGCTTCCCAGTTATTGAGCAACCAGCTGAGCCAGAGAGTGAAGAAACATGGAAACACAAACAGTGTGAGGGGGCGGAGGAAGGAGGAAGGGAAGAGGAGGGAGGAGGGGGGAGGAGGGGAAGAAGTGAAGAGGACTGAAGGGAGAGAAGTCGTCCAGCTGCAGGTCGGTCGAGCCAAACGGAGCTGCCGCGGTGGGAAATCCGGGGGCGTCGCCCAGCAACGTGTCACAACCTGAGCAGCAGAACAGACTGCTGGGAAAAAAAACTACCATCACACCGGCCTGTTCCTCCGGCCAGTGAGGACGAGGGAACCTCCACACATCACATGAGAGGAATGAGCCGGGACGTGGACGGACACACTGGACAGGACTCAGGTTACACACAGACTCAGTCTGAACACACGGCCACAGATTATAGAAGAACCAGAGGAGAGAGTCATTCTGCATTTGGTCCCTGTGGGTCATTATGTTCAGAGTGTAAATCTTTCAATCCGTCTACTGAAATCACATGAATCTCATGTCGTAGGTTTCAAACACGTTTTAATACTGTGAGTACAAACACGCTCCTCTCAGGTCTGACGACTGCACGACGAGCCGGCGGCAGCGAGCGCAGCCACACGGGGACGAGGAGGAGAAAATAACTGGGTCTTGTGATGTGATGTGGACGACGGCGGGTTTAACTGGCACTAAAGATAGAAGGGAGAGTTAATCATGTTAGTGAGAGAGAGAGAAGCTGCAGAACTTTCTGCTCCTCACTCTCTGAAGCTGCTCCCACATGAACCCAAGCAGCCACAACTTCAGCCAGCTCCACCGACACGTCTCAACCTTCAACTGAACCAGGTGTCCAACCTGTGGGTCAGGGCCCCGTGAAGGGTCCCGTGTTGAACTGGAGAGAGTTAGGCTGAAAACACATCATGTTCTTCTACTCCAACACTTTCAAGTGAAGTTTAGTAAACTATGCAACTGGATCCTGTCGAGTTTAGAAAGGAAGAGATTTAGACAGAGGATCAGTACGAGACGCGGCTCTCACCTGGAGGACGGGGCTGTTGTCGAAGTTGTAGGCGCTGGGCCGGCCCTCCAGCGTGGAGAAGGCCACGTTTCCTCCAGTCAGCGGAGAGATGTCGCTGAAGTCGTCGGTGCACAGCGCCTGCTGCTCGTCCTCTCCGGTGCGGATGAAGCCGCGACTCGCCTTCTGGTAGGTCTTCTCGCAGGAGCCGCTGTAGTACTGGTACGGCACCCAGGGGCCCCCGTCGCTGGTCCGCTTGTAGATGGCGAAGCTCTCCGGACGGCTGGTGTGGAACTTGAGCCGGACGTAGGTGATGTCGAAGGCTTTACCTGCAGAGAACAGACACATGTTCATATGTTTAAACACAGTCTTTCTCTGAAGAACCTGATGTTTGACAGCACGTGTTCTCAGTTTAGTTTGACTGAAGTTTAGTCTGTGAAAATGAAATTCACAGTAATCAAGTTATTTCAAAAGACAAATCTGTCGGATGTGAACAAGAGATAAAGGATTTTTCTGCTCTAATATTTAACTGTTCTATCATCATCATCCAGTGTGATTCCATGTTTAAGTCTCCAACACAATGATTGAACCCACTAAATGAAAACAGAGAAAAAGTCACTGCAACATAATTCAACCGTCACATTCTGCTCTTTCCACACGTTTCTAGAACCACTGCAGTCTTTGAGTTCAGACTGTTCCAGGCCTCATCTGTGACAGAACCATCCAGTTCAGGACCACTGAGACGGACCGTCTCTGCTCCTGGAAACAACCTGAGACCAGCGGCTGATTCGAGCATGGGCCTGTGAGCTGGCGGCGGTCTGGCCCGGCGGCTCCGTGTCCACCACTCGGAGCCGCTCCGCACATATTTGACGAGTCTGAGCAGGCCGGCCAGCAGACGGTTCCAGGAGCCGTCAGTCAGCGTGTGAAGGAACGCCGCCGTGTTTGAGCCGTGCGGCGGGGGGTACGGCTGTTTGCTCAGCCAAAGAATCTGCTCTGTAAACACTGAGCTGACAGGGGCCCCGGCCCCGGGGGGCCCTCTGTGCCCATGACAAATAAAGGTGAAGCAGCTGATAGGACTGATGGGACGGTCACAAAAGGCTGCAGTTTATTACAGGAAACAATGAAGCAACTGCAAACACACCGACTTCCTCCTCCCACTGCGTGTGTGTGTGTGTGTGTGTGTGTGTGTCAGACATGGACCGTATGGGTCAAGGTTAATAAGAAGCTGTAATGTTTTAAAGGCAGGGTGGAGACGATGATTCAAACACGACTGGTATGAGAACTTGGAAACAGAGCTGAGTGAGGTCACCGGTGAGGGGGGGCCGCTTGAAGTCTAAAGTGGAAATAATTAATCAAATCATCAATGAATTAGCAAATCAACAGAAAATCAATCAGCACCTACTCTGACAATCAATTGATCATTAAAGGATTCTGTTCAAACGTTCAACAGAAGCAGCTGCTCAGTTGTGAGAATCAGACTGAATCTGTTTCAGGTAAAGTTGGTTTTGGAAGCTGAGGCAGTTATTGGTCACGACGGTTACAGATCTGTGAGTATGAAGGTTAATCAGACATCAGAACAGATGCTTATCATGTTAGAAAGGCGACCACCAGTTTATTGTAAGTCACAGAAACGAGCACGTGCTGGGAGACATTTGATTGGCTGATGCAGCACTTTGCAATATAAAATCATTTTGATTTGATCCCAACTGACCGACAGCCTGACCTTTGCTCTCTTCTGTGGGTCAAACTACCAAAACATTAAAGCCTACATTTCCCATAATGCAACTGTCTTTGATTAGGCCTGTAAACAGCCACTTCAAAGTGGCCTCTCTGTTGCAGAGCCACCAACAGAAAAGAGAGACCACAGGTTTTACAATCATCATCTCAAAGCAGGAAACCTGTCCAACTGAAATATTCTTCATGTCTTGTACAGAATTTTAGACACATTTTCACAAATGAAGGCTGATTTGGCTTCTTTTGAATTTAAAGTTAAATGGGAGTTTCTCCAAAACTCACATCAAACACAAGCTTTAAGAGCAGTTTTCAGATCTGACCCTGAACATCTGAAGCATCTTCTCACTGTGAAAACGTCCCTCTGGAGACGTCTGGCCTCAGATCAAAGACCCGTTTCATAAAGAGGAACTGAGCGGTCGGGGACAGACACCAACCGGCAGGAACAGACTCTTTAAAGAAGAAAAACGCCTCCGCGTCCTCACAAACGGGACAAAAGCATCTGTTGGCACAGCAATCAGGAGGCAAACACCACAGGAGGATGACAGCCCTGAGCCCAGGTGGCTGCTGGGAATGAAGACCAGCTCCACTTCACCGAGGAGCCCGCTTCCCAATAAGCAGCACTTTTTAAATCACGTTACGAACAGCCGGACGATGTGATGAGTCACTGCTGTCCTGATAAAGACCACTGAAGGAGGAGACCTCTTCAAACATCATTTATCTCTTGTTTCCGTCAGTGCTCTGACTCGTTCCTGAAAGAAAGCTGCATGTTTCTGAAAGTTAAAATAAAAAAAGTGACCAATGCTCTAAAAGATGCTTTGATTCACAAACAATTCTCTGATTAATCTCTAACAACAGTTTCCTGTTCACTCATGGAGACGTGACAGGACGTGTTCTGCTGCACAGACACATGGACAGTGTGCGTGTTTCTGGGCTCGTCTGGTCCATGCATGTGGACCATCATGGTCTCGCGGGTCTGGAAAGACTAAACTGGGCTAAAGAGAAAAGGAGCAAAGTTCAACTTTATGCAAATGTGCTCTGCAGGAGGGACGACAAGAAAATAAGAGAGACAAGACTTCTCAACTACAGACATGATTCAGAAAGCACTGGGCCTCCGTATAAAACATGATTAAAAGGAGCAACAAAAACAGCTGTTTGGATCCTTCCACAGGTTCACTGGTAACAGGTGAGAGGATCATGATGAAAGTCCCAGTGTTTGGAATCAGGGCCGTATGAAAAACAACTTCAAACAAAGGGGAGGCAACGATGAGTCAAATTATTGATTAGTCAATCGTCCGAACATGAATCAACCATCTGATAATTGATAGTTTTCAGTCATTTTTTATTCACTCTCAACTTCCCAGATGTGATTTGCTTCCTTCCTTTATCATGTATAATGATGAACTGCTGGACAGAAGATAATCATCTGATTTCTCTCTGCTGAAAGGAATCAGTCGTCCCAAATGCTTCACGAACTCTCTGGACAAGAGACGCCATGTTGGGACTAAACTGTGGTGTTTGTGAGTGCAGATCTGAAGCTGAGGAGTCTGAAGTGTTGATGATGTGCCTGAGCATCTGTTGGACTCTGCAGCAAGAAGCCCGGAGGAATTCTGTCTCTTCTTCCAGAACAATCGCCGTATTGACGAGAGGAAGAATTTTACAGCGGAGAGCGCAAACAAAGAGCACGCTGTGCGCATTGATGATCTCGTCCCGTACGACGACGGAACAAAAAGCCTCCAGCTCGAGTGGCTCTGCTCTCCGCAGGCCGACGGACGACCCGCTGGCTCGACAGCAGCTCCTCGGAAAACAGAAGAGAAAAGCAGTGATAGAGCCACAGCTTTCATCCAGACTTGGTCCAAACCTTCCAACTGAGCAGCTGCAGTCACAGCTTCAACAGTCCTCTGGTGGAAAAAGTGATTTTCAAAAACAGAAAGTTGACCGAACAGGAAGACATGGATTGGACTGACTATTTCAAGGCAAAGAGAACTTAAGTTGAAGGAAGATTTAAATGATAACTGATTTGAGTTTTATAATTGGGAGGCCATTAATTAACGACGAAGGCCTCATCAACTCATCAATCGATGAGCTGAGTGGCAGAAGAACAACTAGCCTGTATTTGATGATAAGCTGCAGCTCCGACTGCGGACGGAGTTGGAACGGACAGAAAAAGACACATGGACATTTTCATCAGTTGTAAAAATCCAGATCTTGTGGTGAAAATTAATCTCTTGTCTTTCCATCACTAAAACAATAAAACATCTCTGACTCTGAAAGTTGTTGTTTGTTTGAAAGTCGGCCAGTGAAACTGAAGCTCCCTGAGAGTTTGTCCTCTGGTTATAAACAGGAAACAGAGCTATAATAAAGTCTGGGTTAAAAAAACTGTCAACTCAACCTTTAAGCAACAAACACAGAAGAACCAAAGACTAAACCGTCTTTCTGTCTTCCAGCAGATTTGAGCCGCCGGTCAGACTCTCCTGAACCAAACCTCACTGCAGAGAAACAAACGCAGACATGGTCAATTAGCTGGTTTTGCTTTAAGCAGAGCTAACCCGTCTATTGTGGGGCGCTGACCCCGGGAGAGTCTCCTCGGGGGGCCCAGAATCAGGTCTGAGCATGAAAAGAGCCTCCAGTCGTTGAGGGGAAGGAGCTTTTCTTCCTGAGACAGTTTGGGGAGGGGCCGGGGGGCCGATGGGGGGGTGACACAGTGACGGCAGGAATGAACCGGCTGGAATGTGTTTCCGCCGGGCAGAGTGACGCCGGACAGAAGGATGGACAGAGAAAGAAAGAGTCCACAGAGGAGAAAGGAGGGCGAGCGAGCAGCACAGGCTGTTCATGTCAAAGAGAGAGAGAGAGAGAGAGAGAGAGAGTGGGGGCTGCTGGGAGTTTTTCCTGCCCAGATATGGAAGACATGACAACTGAGCAGAGGCGGCTGCAAACGAGGGGATTTTCTCTCAGAGGGGGAGGCTGAAACTGCTGAAGTGTCCTCGAGCAACACACTGAAGTCCTGCCGGCCGGACACGACCTCCGACCTCTGACCTCTGACCGCACTTCACAGTTCTGCTTCTGTCAACAGAAAAGTCCATTCTCATCTTTGAAATCCTCTTATCTCAAAATCAAAGTTAACATCTCGTCACATCACAAAATGTTTTCATTATGTCAAAACCAACGGGCTCCGTCAGCCTCTGTCGGCTTCACTTGGGCCACCTCATTCTGTTTGTACATAAACTTAATGTACATGAGTGTGAAAGTCTGTTAGCAGAACATCTCCTCCTCTTTCTTACTGGGACTTCACTGAATACTGAAGGGAAGCCGCCGAGCTGAGGAAGAAGAAACTGAGCCGTGTCGTCCTGCCTGTCTCGTCTTGTCTCCGCTCCTCGTCCTGGCTCTGGTTTCCTGCAGTCCGTCCTGTCATCAGATCTGCGGAGCAGCGTTACCGCGACACGTCGGGACGTGTCGGAGGACCCGAGCTCGGCGGACCAGACGCTCATTCAATCAGCAGAACAAGAGCTTGATAAGAGAGCAGAGGAGGCGGCTGAAGATTCAGCAGCACAAACACCACCCCGACCGACTGAAGCCGGAAAGACTCAACTTAACATGTGAGCGGAGCCGGGGGGGCAGATGGACTGGATTCATCTGACTGAGCTGCAGTCAGAGATGCATGTGTTGGTTCTGGTCACTGACCTCGGACTCTCCGCAGAAAGAGGCTCTGATCCTTGTTCGAGGTCAGAGACGCAGATGTTTGTCTTCCCACAGAGAGAGGACAGATTTCAACCAGGAAGACGTCCTTGAGGAGGACAGATAAGGACGGGGGAGGGAGACACCGCGGCCGGCTCTGAGAGTCCAAACAAGACTCCTGAGAGGAAGTAATGAGCTCTGCCGTCCTTCAGGCTGCTGGAAGGAAAACCTGATGTTTCAGTGTCAAGACACGAGAGCGCTGACGACCGGTGGCGTCCGATCGGTCCACGTGGAAACGAGCCCGTGTTACTGTCACAGACACTGACATTCAGACGATGTTAAGCTGATGGGGAAACAGCCCGACCTGACTGAGATTTCAAACTGAAACTGACGACTTCCTGAATGATCTGATTTTGATATTCAGAAGCATGTTTCTTGAACTGTTGTCAGTTTTTGACCATTACACACGAACAAACCTGACCTTTGACCTCTCTGCTATTGGCTGCTCATTGTTGTTCCATAGGAATCATTTAAAAGTCTGTTTTAAAGGACTGACTTTCCACAGCCCCCCCCCCCCACAGTGGACAAACCACAGGCAGAGACAGTCGTGAGCTTCCTGTTCAGAAACGAAACCTCAATTGTCTAATTATTCAAGAGTCTAAATTCATTTTCTAGGCTGTGTTTTAAGATAAGATAAGATAAGATAAGATTGATTTGACCTCATTAATATTTTCTCTTCCTTTGTTAATTTTTGTCCATTACGCACCAACAAATACACCAAGTTGTCCCAAATGTGAATTCATGTCGGTTGATTTCAAGACACGAACATGTCTTTCTCGGTGTCGGTTCCTGAAGCACGAGAACAAGTGGAACCATAAGCATTTGGTCTTGTTATATATAAACATGAGTGTGAGTTGTGAGTACGGATGTTTTTTTACAGTGCATTCCTGTGACTCCTCTTCCCGCCGGTGGAGCGGAGCCTCGGGGTCGGCCCGAGGGTTGGGAGGAGGAGGGGGTTACAGTTGTTGTGGAGGGGGAGGGGGAGGCTGGGGGGTGAATGTCCAGAGCGAACGGCCCGGCTCGCAGCACGATCCAATTAAATTTCCTCCCATGACCTCATCGCATTCTTCTCCGGAGGAATGAACAATGGCCGCTTTGACTTTTGAACGTGTGGGCATGAGCGAGCCTCGTCCTCGCACGGAGTCCTCCATCTGCCCGACGACAGCAGCCACATCATCCGCACAGGGAACTCACCCAGGAGCGACCAGCACCTCCTGCAGCAGGGACTGAGCAGGGCGAGGGTCAAAGGTCACCCCCCTGTGTTTACATGTACCTCAGTAGTCTGACTATTCTCAGCCAGTCCTGCTGGACAAACCTGATTATTCAAACTGAACTGAGTCCAACCAACGGCTTCAAAACATTAACCAAGGACTGTTTTGAGACTGAAGTTTCATAAATGATGGAAGTCTGGAATCTAAAAAGTCTGAACGTGAACAGACGTTTGATAAAGATTTGCAGTTGTAGAAACATTCTGTGAACATTTAAATTATAAAAGCAGAAATCTTCTGGTGAACATGTTCAGATTTAAGCAGGAAACTATGAAACAAGTTCAGGTCTGTTTCACTCTGCTGTTATAGGCGCGAACTTTGACCCTGTCTGGAACAATGAAAACACACTAACACAAACATGTAACTGCTGACTGGAACCAACTCATCCCAAACAAGGGGAGACACACTGGACACGAGCTCTGACATCCACATCTGTACAACTCAGCCAACCAGTCCAGGACTGCGTGGGATCCCTCAGAGAGCACACTCCTCTCTCTGCAGGTGCTGGGGTCAGAGGTCAACAAGCCCAAGCCTCTGACAGATAAAAACTGTTCTCAGGGGTTGATTCAGAGGGAGGAATGTGAGGAACGCAGCAGAGTCCAAACTCCACAACATGAAACAGTTTACTGCTCAGACTCCTCTGATCCTGGACCTGTCCTGTCACTCAGAGGTCAGAGGTCACTGTCAGGACCGCAGAGAGTCCGTGTTCACAGACGAAGCCTCTCATTAGAATTTTTTTTTTCATTTGTCTGTAAGCCTCAGAAACGTGTTCACTGCTGCGACATCAAACCACAGACCTTCAACCAAAAACACAGACATCCTTCAAACTCACACATGAACATCTGAAGTCTGCAAAGGTCAGTTTCACACATCACTGAAAAGAAAACGATCCCCGGAGAGACATCGACATCACCACCATCATCATCACCATCACCATCATCATCATCTTCATCATCATCATCACCACCTTCATCATCATCATCATCATCATCACCACCTTCATCATCATCATCATCATCATCACCATCATCATCATCATCATCATTACCATCATCATCATCACCATCACCATCATCATCATTACCATCATCATCATCACCATCACCATCATCATCATCATCATCCTCATCATCATCACCACCATCACCATCATCATCATCACCATCACCATCACCATCACCGTCATCATCACCATCATCACTGTCATCATTATTATCATCATCATCATCATCACCATCATCATTATCATCATCATCATCATCACCATCACCATCATCATTATTATCATCATCATCATCATCATTACCATCATCATCATCATCACCATCACCATCACCATCATCATCATCATCATCATCCTCATCATCACCACCATCACCATCACCATCACCACCATCACCATCATCATCATCACCATCACCATCATCACTGTCATCATCATCATCATCACCTTCATCATTATCATCATCATCATCATCATCATCATCATCACCATCATCATCATCACCATCATCATCATCACCATCACCATCATCACCATCACCTTCATCATTATTATCATCATCATCACCATCATCATCATCACCATCATCATCATCACCATCATCATCATCCTCATCATCATCACCATCATCATCATCATCATCATCATCATCATCACCACCATCACCATCATCATCACCATCATCATCATCACCATCATCATCATCACCATCATCATCATCATCACCATCACCATCATCATCCTCATCATCATCATCCTCACCATCAACAGGGTGCAGAAACAGACTGATCACACCGGATCTGCTGATATTATTTCTGAGTCTGCTCGACCAAACACAGACTTTGTGAATTTCCCCACTGTGGGACGAATAAAGGCTTATCTTATCTTATCTTATCTTATCTTATCTCAAGTGATGAATCTGCTTGTATGTAAAGTAGAACATGTGACCTTGTCCCTTGGCACTTCCTGGCTGTCTCCCTGACGACCCTGGCTGGACAGAGCCTCGGTCCAGTTCACCTGTCGGACTGGTGTTAAACTTCTGTTCAGGCCCTCGCTGGGCCCCTGAGGACCCGGTTTAGGTTTCAGTAAAGCTACATATAGACTGAGGAGCTGGCTGGCAGGTCAGCGAGGGGAGGTTGGGCTTTGTGTTTCTTTGGTTGGCTGAATTCACGTCTTTTTGTTTTGTGAACCAAAGTTACTGAACAAGTGAATCCCTACAATAAATGACCGTGTCACCACAGTCCGTCGGGTTTTACACTGCTTCCTGTCCACGTGGTTCTCTGGCACATCCTGACCTGCAGGTTTATTACGAATCCGCTCGCTCACTAGTTCTGTTTTTAAACCTGAGAGGAATTTTAATCTGATTCTCCTGTTCCAGCAGCTCACTGTACAGTTCTGCTTCAACCAGGTCAGTTACACATTAATGTCTCAGTTAATGTCTAAGCTGCTCCTATAGAGAGGAATGTACACAACCATAGAGGTGTGTTTGGTTTCCACACATGAACAGGCCTCTGGGTATCAGTCAGAGCGTTATCAGCAGGAAACCTGAGCGGCTCCATGTTAACACTGTCCATACACCTGAGTGAAGCTCACACTGCTCACGGTTCGACTCCTGTATTTAAACTTCTTATCTGACTGTGAGCACGCTCAGTGAATCTGAGCTCATTCTACAGAAACAGCTCCATTAATCAGACTCACAGCTGGAATTTAAAAATAACAAACACCAGTCAGAGGGGAATGAAAGCTGAAGGCCGGTGTGAGCGCGCTCAGTCGAGCGTCTGCAGGATGCCGCTGATATCACCTTAATCTCTTCTTCTGTTTGATAAACAGAGCAGCCGCCGGCCGAGCGCTCTGATTGGACGAGAGGAGATTAAAGAGGGCTGGTGTGTGTGTGTGTGTGTGTGTGTGTGTGTGTGTGTGTGTGTGTGTGTGTGTGTGTGNTGTGTGTGTGTGTGTGTGTGTGTGTGTGTGTGTGTGTGTGTGTGTGTCGGCTCCAGGGCTGAAGCGATAAGAGCTTCAGGTGATAAAGACTCAACAAAGTTTCCTTGAGCTCAAACAGCTCTGACCTGAAGACTTTGACACAAGAATGAAGAAAAATCAGGTCCTGATAGAAAAGACCAGCTGAGTTAACGAGCTCTTCTGAGGCCGTCAACCAGAACTTTACTAACTCAGCTGAGGCTGATGCTACATTCACAATGTGGTTTTCATTTAGAGCTGGTCAGAGGACTCTTTATGTGCACGATATATGACAGACTGTTTGAACAACATGCTCCAACGAGTCAGACGTTAGAACTGTATTTCAGCCATGTTTGCAGCAAATGGATCCTGATGAACTGAGGTTCGGATTTTCATCATCATCTCCCATCTGCCATCTCTTGGCACAACAGCTTGCTAAAACATCTCAGAACACAACAATCTAACTTCCTGTAATGGAAACTAGGCAAAGTTCAAACGTTTCTTCATTTGAAGTTAAACATCAGTTTTTATTCAGGTCACAGGAAGCTGAGGGAAATGTTGACATCTCAGTTTAAAACCAGGTTCACCCAGTAAACATGTTACTGCATTAACATTTGAACTGTCTGTGTGTGTGTGTGTGTGTGTGTGTGTGTGTGTGTGTGTGTGTGTGTGTGTGTGTGTGTGTGTGTGTGTGTGTGGAGGGGGGATTTCCAATTAAGTGTGTGGGGGTGGGGGCAGACAGGAAGGGAGTGAAGGTGGGAGGCAATGATTGTTTGCTGCTCTGTCATTAATTCATTCACTCATTAAACACCGGATCACTTCAACTGGATGGAACCTCACATTTCATTTTTTACATATAATTCTTATCATTTGTCTTAGTTCAAGTGTAAAATTTTACTCATCGTTACTACTTAAACCTGAAGTGTCACACGTTCAGGTTTGTGTCGAGCTGTAAATTCAGATTAACGTCATGACATAATGAAGCACCAAGGCTGAAGGATAATGTACTGATAGCTGTGAAGTGAGCAGCGGCTCCTGAGTTAAATCAGTTCTCGAGAGAAAGTTAACCGATCACAGTCCATGACAACAAGACCTCACAACCTCCACGAGTCCACCTTAAGGCCGACAACGAGCCAGAGTCCCTTCAGACGCAGCTCGGTGGAGAAGCTGCGACGAGAACACCCAACAGCAGAGACCACCAAAGAAGGCGCCACCCCGCCCACAGGCGTCACCTCACCGGGACGTCAGGAACAAACGAACAGGCCTCATTACCAGAGACAAAGAGTCCCAGCAGGACGCAGAGTGGCCCCCAACCCAGAGCCCCAGCTGCTGAGGACAGACGTCTCTGTCAGGACACAAACACAACTTACATCTGTCAACAGGTGAAAACAGGAAAATGTTTGAATCCATCACCTCAAAGTTTCATGACTCAAGTCCTGTTTGTTGAGACGTGACTTAGATTCACTCAGAGGCAGCTCCAGGAAACAAACTGGAACTCTCTGACTCCACCTTTTTCAAATCACAGCAAAATCACTACTTCTGAAAAACAGGAGTTGAGGAATTTTCTCTTTTTGAAGGACACAGATCCTAAACAGAACAATCCAAGACGTTTAGTCCACAAACACTGGATCATACTTTTCCCACAATGCAACAGGTCTTTCATTAGAGCCTCATCAAGTCACTGGTAGGATTCAAA
The DNA here is from genome assembly GCA_037975185.1 of Centropyge bicolor. Lineage (NCBI taxonomy): Eukaryota > Metazoa > Chordata > Actinopteri > Pomacanthidae > Centropyge > Centropyge bicolor. Next base: position 74,007 of record JBBMOC010000288.1, read on the forward strand.
CTCTTTGATCAGATCGTTGCTGATTTCAATTCTTCAGTTTGAGTGAGAGAAAGTTCTTGTCGAGCCGCTTGTGTTTGGGATCTGAAATCTTAACATTTTTAATTAATAATTAGGTGTGAATAAAATGATATTCTCCCACAAAAGAACGCCGATCATTTCAAGGATGTTTCTTGAAATATCTCAAACTTCACCGTGTGTTTTCAGAGCAAAGAAGCTAAAACAAGAAGTGAGCTGTTGTCAGTGTTTAATAAAGTGTCTCGTGTTTGCCTCAAACGACACGACAGAAAAAAGACTTTAAAAGATTTTAAAACAGAGTTTTGTGGCATGTCTTCGGACATGTTTGTCAGAGAAAGTTGAATGTGAACCTGAAGAGGACGTTCAGGAAACAGGAAGGACTGCTTCCTGTCCAAAACACCAACATCTCAATACCAGACCTTGTGTTGTCTTTGGGATTAAATGGTAAAAAAAAAAAGAAGCAGAGAGCAGAAAAGAACATCTGAAATCTCTTAAACAAATAAGAAACCACATCAGTGGAGCGTCTGCACACGTCTCAGGTCTGTGAGACATAAACACCCGAACAATGAGCGAGCGTCCTCAGCGCCGGAGGACGCTCAGCCTCTATCTGCTCCTGTCATCTCAAACTGAAGCTTCTGAAACTTAAGAAGGTTGAGAGTCGATCAAAGATGAAATAATGTTTCATCTGAAGCTCCAAAAAAGTCTGTGGACACACGTCATTGGTTCTGTTTAACAAATAAAGAGTAATGAGCTGCAGCTCTGAGCTCGGTGTTTCTGCAGTGATTCACGGTGTTTGGTGTTGGACCGTCTCCCAGCTCGTCTGGTTTCAGGTTTGGGTTTGGAGTGAAAACCTGTAAATGAAAGCCAGGCTGGGTGTTTATGCTGCAGCAGCAGGTTTACAGAGGACGATGACTGAAGCCGCTCAGCGCACGGACGGCACAATAACAAAACGTCAGGATCTGATTAAAAAGTGTCCAGAGCTGAATCCGTCCCGCCGGGCGCTCACATGTGGGGGGTGGGGGGGTGGGGGGGCTCTTCTCTGTGAAAGCTTCAACGCATCTTTCACTTCAGACCACGCCCATCTGTGATGTCACAGCAGGGGGTTTCCATCAGCTACAACAGCAGAGCTCCTGCAGTGACATCACAGGTGGGGGTGTGGCCTGAAGTAAAACACCAAGCTAGTTTCACTGTTCATTGCAGGTTTTTGTACAAAAGCGTGTTTCTCTGGAAGGAATAAAATTAAAAAGTCGCGATATGAGCCTCAGTGTTTCTGAACGTCCACCACCTCCGTCAACAGTACAATTATCCAACTCCAGTGGAAAAGACGAACAAAGGGCTGATGATTATGTTTCAAGCGGGACATAAATCAGTCCACACGTCTGCAGCTCTCACCATAATTATCTGTTTACCCTCACTCTGCTTTGAAAACCAGTCACTTTTCACTCCGTCTCTTCCTCCACGGTCGCCCCCCCTCCCAGCGAGCAGGGCTAAAATTACCCTGCATGCATCTGCTTGTCCCTGTAATGCATCTCTGCTCCTTCAGACTCTACGCCGTCTGTAATAATAGAAAAGCCCCTTCTCCGCTCTCCCTGGGGCCTCGAGTCACTTCCTGGGCAAAGCTAATCACAGCGTCTCAGCAGGACCTGGGCCGCAGAGACCACGGCCCCCCCAGAGCCCCCCACGCCGCTCCAACACACTTCAGTTCAGTTCCCTCTGAGCTCAGGAGCCGAGTCCGTCCAGCTGAATTCCCACAGTGAGTTTTTCTTCCCACGGGACAGGAAAAGCTTGGTTATGTCAGTTTACAGTCAGGTCAAAGGTCAAAGGTCTCCACAGCCAGTCAGCTTTGTCAGAGCTGGAAGCTATGACTGACTGAGTGAAGCAGACTCCGTGCTGGACTAACTCCACCGATAAAAGCTTGTGTTAACATCAGCACTGTTTCTCAAAGAGATGTGTCTTTTTTTTTTACGTTGTAATGTTGAGCAGAGGCAGCTCCAGTAGCTGCAGTAACTCACAGGCTTTATACAGTAAACTGCTTTCATTATGAATCCCACCATCTGTTTCCCGTCACCGACCTCTGACATTAGAGCCAACGCTCAGGGTCCTCGAATGCATCAACCCACCCACGAGTTTCAAAGAGTCTCACGTCTCTCCACATCGTTCCGATGGCCGACACACGACACGACTTCCTGTCTGAGCTTCCTACTGAAGCGGATCCCTCACACAGACTCTGACGGCTGAGACGTCGCCCCGTCCTGAAGCCCACCGTCTCCTCACAGCGCACCGCCATGTTGACTCTAACCGGCAGATTGTATCACACTGTTTAGTCTGAGCCAACATGTTCAATGTGAAGCTGGGAAAAGTTCAAAGAAGACGATATTTCTCCAAATGAGTATAAATCCTTTCAGAGATAATCCAGCTCCACTGACGTTCAGTCAACTTTAATCTCTGATCTTTCAGTCACATTAGTGTTGCATGGGGCTGCAAACACGTCAACACGCCTGTTTGTGTTCAAGGACACTCCGACAGCAAAACCAGGCTTCTCCACACAAGGTTCAGCTTTGTTGAATGTGGAGACGCCTACATTTAGTGCTACTGATTTTCCAACACCTTTGCTCATGAAACCTGTCATCAGGCCACCAGAGTGTCATAACTGCACCAGCCAGCTGAATGCACAAATACACCTCATGTATAAATGATATAAAGACGCTGCTGCGGCAGGGAGGTTCGGTTTGAACGTGCTGCTGCTGTCACTGCCCCCCCCCGGCCAGGACGAGCCCGCAGCTACAATAAACCCTCAGCCTGCATCCGGCGGGAAAGTCAGACCAAGCTGTAATTACACAGTTACAACTTCCTGTGACTTCACCATCTCGCCGTGAAGGTTTGATCCAGATGTCAGCAGGAATCAAGTCGGCTTTAATAACAACCTGTTGTGTGATTGACACATTTTGTGGAAACGACCAAACGCCACGTTTCGACGCAGCTCATTCGCCCATTCAACCGACTCAAGCGAGTTCAGTTACTGTATCTGCTCCGGGACAACGTGCTCAACACCGTGTGGATGTGTTAATCAATAGTGGATCAATGTTCGGTGAATCGTTACAAAATGACACAACACGAAGTGAAAGTTTTCAATAATGATCATGACGACGTCTTTAAACCACTGGCAATCACTGATACATACTGGTCACTTTACTCTGACGTCCTTTTGGTTCAAAATGAGCTTTCAAAATATCAAATCCAGCAAATAAAGCAAATCACTTCCAGGTTCCAAAAGACATGAACATGAATCCTTCACATGTCACAGTTTCCCAACAGGAACGTGTTTCTCTGAGGTGGTCTCTGACGGACAACCAGGACCAGGTCACAAACCAAGATGGCCGCTGCACCCTGTGAACGGGACTGGACTGGACTGGTGTTGTCGTGGAGCCTCAGTGACAGCATGTGACGGTGCAGCAGTGACCCTGAACGCACCACAGGCTTTTTAATTAGCACGCTGCGACAAGAATGCTGAGTTTGTACTTCAAAGTGAAGCGTGATGAGTGAACAAACACAGAGCGGCAGGTTAAACATCAGGAGGTGAAGAAAAGGAGGCCGTTTGTTGTCGGGGGGGGGGGGGGGGGGGAAGGTAAATAAAGGCCTTCAGCAGCTGCAGCCTCACCTGGACACTGTGTCGGGAAATTTCCACGTCTGAATCTGAGGAGGAAGACGAGCAAAAATCTTCCTCCTCAGATCACACTTTTTTCAAACAAAAATAAAATACATAAAATCAACAAGATTTAAATTTCTGACTACAGAACAAGGGAAACAGAGTCGGATTAAGTGAAAGTTTGTCAGTTTTACATATAAAAATGACCAGCCTCAACATGGAGTCTCGCTCTAAAGGTCATGTGTGAATGAACCAAAAAAAGAGCTTTAAAACCAGGTTTCTGTGTGAAAGGGGATTGCAGACGTTTATCAAGGGGGGGGGGGGCATGTCCAGACAGAGAGTGACCACACAGAAGGAGTAATCCTCCTCCTCCTCCTCCTCAGTGTTAAAGAAAGAAAAGACAAAGAGCTCTGACCTGTGAGAGGAGGGCGGAGCCTTGCAACCACATTTAGACCATAATGAAGGAAAATAAAACTGAAGCCAGTCGTTTAATATGCTGTGATCTTTTAAAACACTCGTTTGGTTGCTCGGGTTCAGAGACACAGTTCAGTCTGAAGTACTGAGGCTGGACACAGAGACAGAAGTGTTGTTTCCTCCCTGCTGCTCACAGCTGACGTCTCTCTGTCTTATCTGACGGAAAAGAAAGAACATGTCACCTTGACCTGCACAGATCCTCGTCCTCGGTCTGTCTTTACACTGCTCACTAAACTAAACTGAGAACAGGCAGTGAGGATTCCAACCAGCCGAAGCCAAGGATCTTAACTGTCAGACTGAGATAAATGAAGACGAAGATTCAGACAAAAAATACTCATTTTTACAGTTAGTGAAATCCTTCAAATACACAAGTGGCTGTTGTCCCATATTCAGGATTTCAGGCCGGGCCCTGATTGACAGGAAGAAACTCTACTGCTGTGCCTCCATCTGTAAGTTCAGTCCTGACATGAAACTCGGTCGAAGCTGAAAAGTGATGAAACGTGAACTCTTCAAATTCTTCAGCTCTCATCTGAAGAGCTCTGAATATTCATGTGTGTGTGTGTGTGTGTGTGTGTGTGTGGGGGGGGGGGGGGGGTCAACTTGGGGCCCCTCAAGTGTCAGTCAGTGAAACAATAAAGGGCCCTGGAGGCCTCGAGTTCACCCGACTGTTCCTGAGAGGAAGCTGCTGTTTGTTTCAGTCCCTCCTCCTCAAACCTCCACCTGTCATCCAGAAACACTGGGACTGAGCCGGACCCTGGACCCACCCAGCGGGACGCCCTGACTCACACTCATTCTGCGTCTTTATGATGAGGTAAAACCACATCACAAAGCCTTGGACACCATAAAGTGTTGGTGATGGGTCCAAAGGCTCCGAACAAAGAAACTCAGACCTCAGGGCCTTCAGTTCTGTGAGCTCAAAAACACAGATTCACGAGGTTAAAGTCCTGCAAAGACAAGAGTGACTCTGTTCAAAAAACAACCGCCCAATCAGAGCCCAGCACGGGCATCATGTGTTCAGAGATGGATGACACGTGAGCGGGATAGGCAGGCAGCAGAGGACAGTGGCTCAGGCAGCAGAGGCAGCAGTGCAGTGTGGGAAAGCAGCTGAGAGCGTCTCTGGCCTCGAGCGGCTCCTCGTCCTCCTCTCAGACTCCCAACAAGCCATAAAAGAACAAGTCCGCTTTTTTCCTCTGGAGTGGCCAGCTGTTGCAAATTATACCCATCTGAGAGTGTGTGTGTGTGTGTGTGTGTGTGTGTGTGTGTGTGTGTCGGGGCTCATTGTTTGGTGTCTGAGGAATGAGCTCAGCGTGGGAAACTGGGCTGTGCAGAGATTATGAGAGCTGCACAGCTGGACCATGGGCTGAGGAAACCACTGATGGCTTATTGCAGCTGATGAAAGAGACACAGAGACAAAATCCCCTTAACCCCCACAATATCCTTAAATTTCCCCATAAAATTCCTTTGATTCCCGATGTCTCGTGCTTGGTTTCAGGCTCTCCAGTCGAAGGCAGAGTCAGATCAGGTGTTCGGGCTGAAAACGTGCACAAAGCACATTCAGCTTTTTATCTTCTGAAGAACTCATGACTTGCCTCCATGTTGAGACTTCAAAGAGTCTCTCAGGTACTGAAGCAAGTAACTTCCCCCCCAGACAGGCGGGACGAGTCCAGCTGTTTCCACGTGACACGTTTTAACCTCGTGTTTACACAAGTCTCTGAATTCATGCAAACACCCTGAGAGCGAAGGAAAAAAACCTTGATTAGTCGAGTCGAGCCAGACTGATCTTCACCCACTGAGAGACTCTGGAACTGTGGAGCCACATTTCATCATTCATCTGTTCTGGGGGGACAAACCTCTTCCTGGGTCTGGAAGACGTTTCCCTCATTCTCCAGCAGGTCGTTTCGCCGACAGACGGATTCGGAAACGACCGGAAACTAATCGACTCTGGCTTCTTCAGTGAAATTAAAAAGACACTTTCCTGAAGTCAGACATTGAAAAACTGAGTGGGTGAAGGTTCCCTCATGCTGATAAGTGAAGGAGGCCCCTCTCCGTCTCTGTGGGTCTTTCATGTCGGCCTCGGGCTCCGCTCTGCGGTCTGAGCTGCAGAGTCGAGTCGGGACACGTCACCTTCCTGCCGCTTCAAAGAGTCCAAACACAGAGAAAGACGAGCAGGCCTGAGCTCCACAAACACCTCATGTTTCCTGAGATTAGGAGCGCCGGCATCACAGCCTCGATCTGAACTTTATCTCCGACACCGTCAGACGCTCAGACCCTGCCCAGACCCAGACCCTGAGCACGGCTGTCAGGGTGAGCGGAGGAGACATGGACCAGGTGTGGTTATCCAACCTCCACACTTTGGACCGACAAACGTTTGGTCTGATTTCTGAGCAGCTGATGAACCCGGTCGCACAAACAGTGAAATGAGGTTCTTCACCGCTGCGTCCACCCGTCCCCACTCTTCCTGTCAACTCGTGACTTCTACTCTAAGACATGAAAAAACGAACTTTGGTTGTCGTCACCTTTAAAAGCTCTTTCTCTTCCCTCATTGAACCGCCAAGAATCACAATGCATTTTCACTATTCATGTTCAGGGGCAAGGTTCAGAGGCGTCGCGTCCCACAGGAGAGACCACTCGTTTCAATCCTCAGGTGTCCGAACCAGGGTCCAGGGGGTGTCCCACCTCCACCAGGGCTGAGCTGCACTGCTTCCTCTCTGACTTCTCAAATGCTGAGGATCCTCTCGCTCAGAAATCATTTGGGCACAGAAGGATAAATTATTTAGAATCTTCTAAACATGGAGGGATTTCAACAGGAAACTAACCCAACGAGCTCGTAAACCTTCAACAAACAGTGGCAGAGCCGCTTCCTGTCCAGCTGACAAACATCGAAGGATTTACTGACAGATGGAATTACACAAGCTCGACCTCGACCAAACCCTCGGACTCTGCTGGATGTTTCAAAACCAGGACCTCACTGCCCACAAACCTGCGACGCTTCACAGAGAGCGTTTGGCATTTGGACATATTTTCACACCAGAGACCAAAGTGGCCACAACACGGACTGAACTGACTGTGCACTGACAAACATCAGACGCTCACTTCCTGTCCCAGCCTCAGACGACAGCTGCTCTTCAACAATCAGAGCTGTTGGATTGAACCACGTCGGATCTTTCTCTCTGACTTCACACATTCCTGCCATCACACATGTGAGAGCCACACCGCCGGCTTATCTGCAGCAGAACAAAGCCGCAGCTCCACAATGCAAACACGGCCCGGAGGAGGGAAAACTCAGCGTGTCATTAAACGCATTTCCATTTGAAAAGCACCGCAGCTCTAATCAGAGCTCAGCACCTGAGGCTACAGAGACGGCAGCTCCGCTCCAAGCAGCAGCATGAGCCAACCGCTCAGGAATGTCTGCCCTGTTAGAAACAGTGGAGCTGCAGGGAGGCAGGGAGGCAGGCAGCCGCTTCACAAATAGACAGGTATTTTTAAAAGGCCGAGTCGGAGCTCCAGGAAAACCAAGAGCTAAACAGAGCTAACAGAGCTAACAGAGCTAACAGAGCCGGGGGTCAGGGGGCCGACCTCAGGGGCCGTCCGTCCTGCTCAACTCCCAGCAACCAGACGTTCTCATTTCATCATCGTTCAACGAACGCCACGTCCTGAAACGTCGCGTTTCGTCCGACCGACAGTCCCGAACCAAAACACACTCAGTTTATGAGACGTAAGAGAAAGAAAAGCAGGAAATGATGACAGAGAACATTTGCCATGTTCTTGAGATGACTTGAAACAGTGTGATGATCAGACTGGAAGCCCATTCAGCTGGTTCAGCTTCCTGTTGCTGACTGATGTGTTCAGGCTGAGTCCTGACCACGACCTGACGCCTCAGGCCCCCCGACACCTGAACCCACGGTGGCTGCGGCCGTGGCGTTCAGGGGCCGACGGGACACCGGGCCGCCAACTTCACACCTCCGGCTGTTTGTCAGGAGGAGAGTGGAGCCAAACAAACAAACAGTGGAATGACAGAGAAGCAGTAGAAACCACAGCTGCTGCCGTGACGGCTGGGAGAGAGTGGAGCTACAGTCAGGACAGAGGAGAGAGCTGCGACCCCCATCACACACACAGAGTCACACACAGTCACACACATACATAGTCACACACACACACACACAGTCACAAACACACACACACAGAGTCACACACACACAGAGTCACACACACAGTCTCACACACACAGAGTCACACACACACACAGAGTCACACACACACAGAGTCACACACACACAGAGTCACACACACACACACACACACAGAGTCACACACACAGTCTCACACACACAGAGTCTCACACACAGTCTCACTCACACACACACACACACACACAGAGTCTCACACACACACTCACGCACACACACACAGAGTCACACACACAGTCTCACACACACACAGAGTCTCACACACACACATACATACAGAGTCACACACACACACACAGTCACACACACACACAGAGTCTCACACACACACACAGAGTCTCACACACATACACACACACAGAGTCACACACACAGTCTCACACACACACACACACACACACACACACACACACACACACACACACACAGAGTCTCACACACATACACACACACAGTCTCACACACACACACACACAGTCTCACACACAGAGTCACACACACACACACACACACAGTCACACACACACACACACAGAGTCTCACACACACACACACACACGCTCTCTCCACCCCCAACAATGAAAACTATGTCCACAGGCTGCAGCAGCAGAAATTCCTGATCCAAACTCTGCAGGTTTTATCTGTGATCCACAGCTCAAACTTCCACAGAAACTGTGTGAATCTCATGTGAAGTCAAAGCAAACAGCAGAGAGAAGTTCACCCATGTACAGTTGAACCTGCAGCACCCAGCTGTGTTTGGTCCCTGGGAGCAGCTGAAGCGACTGATGAACCTGTTGTCTTCAGGTTCTGTCCCAACTCTGGCAACACAGCTGCCTCCAGACAAACAGGGCTCTGAACCAGGACCCTGATCCTGCGTGTGTGTGTGTGTGTGTGTGTGTGTGTGTGTGTGTGTGTGTGTGTGAGGTCCCCTCAGCACGAGGCCAGGGCTCGCCTGCTCTGCCCCGGTGTGTGTGTCCGGTGTCTTACCGAGGTGCAGGGTGAGGTTGATGGAGTTGGGGTACTGGATCCCGGCCAGCATGGTCTGGCTCTGCCACCAGGTGGTGTCCTGCTGGTTGTTGTAGTCGGTCAGGTACACGGCGCTGTGGTGGTTCCGGGGGTCTCGGGCGTCGCAGATGTGGCAGGACTTGGTGACCCCGGTGGCCCCGGTCTGGACGCAGTACTCCTCGGGCGGGGAGCCGCAGGTGTTGGTGGCCGCCACCGTCACGTTGAAGGCGGCGTTGACGAACTCGGGCATGCAGCGCTGCGGAGCCCCGCGCTCGTCCGAGCACTCGTCCATGGCGGCGCGGACGGCGAGGGCCAGGCAGCCCCAGGCCAGCAGAGCCGGCAGAGCCCGCGGCGGAGCCCGCAGCACGGCGCGCATCCTGTGGCTGCTCCGCGTCCCGTCGACCGCTCAACGGCTCCGACTCTCCGACTGTCCCTGAACGCGTCCGGCGGCAGGAAGGTGCGGCGGCGTCCGCAGCTCGTGTCCCGGCGGTGCTGGTGCGTCCCGGTGCGTCCCGGCGGGTCCTGGTCTGAGCGGGTCTGTGCGGGTCTGAGCTCGGTTCAGCTCTTTGTGTCCGCCGCCATCTACAAACTCCGGCAGGAAGAGACGAGTCCGGACTACACCCTGTCCGCTACTGCGCAGGCGCGGAGACGCAGAGGACACTCGGCCACTTCCGCGTCGACTGAGACAAAAAAAGTTGAGGAAAAGTTTCTCAGAACTTTAATAAAGCTGAAATGATTGAAATGAAGCTTCATGTGACCAAACCGTCACATTTCAACAGTGGAATCATTGATCATCCAACATTTAGACCAATGGAAGCCTCGAAGACTGAGTGACGTCTTCAAACTAACTCTGCTCTTTAATAACTGACTTCAGGATCAAAAGTCGCTTTAAAGTCTTTTGGCTGGTTTTAATGGGACTCGGCTCATGAACATTAAGGTCAAAGTCTTAATCCTGAAGAATCAAAGTGTCGATTCAGTATTTTAACGGCCGAGGTTCATTTAAAGAATTTAAGGGATAAGAAAAAATATTTCTCTCATAAAAAATATTTTTTGGTCTAATGTCAGTTTTTGTAAAACGTTGGATTCTTAAACTCTCTGAAATCTTCCACAGTGACACAACCAGAGAAAAATAAAGTCAAATATTTCACAACAACAGGAAAATCACGAACAATTAAAACGTGGGTTAATTAAAGGCTTTTCAAATTCAGATGCGACAAACACAGTGATCTCGACGACGCTGTCTTCTGTGATTCTCCAGGATGAACTGAGAGTGAATTAAAGGGATTTTCTTCCTTTCTTTCAGACCATGAAGTGTTTGTTCATTAACACACAGTTGAGCTCTGATTAGATCTTCATCAGCACCTTCACACATTTCACTTCAGAGTGAGCCTGAGATGATGAGCTGCTGTATGAGGTCAAAGGTTAAAGAGTGATAACAGGTGAGTCAACAGGTAAAACACTGCACCAAGAAATGTGAGCATGTTCATCGAGTTGTTGTTGACGACGATGAGTCCAAAAATAAATCAACATGTGAGGCTCAAACGTTCAGAAGATTCCAGAGTTCAATTATTTTGCTTTTTGAAACTTTTTAAACATCATATGTTTCAAAAGTATTAGTTTTTTCTACCCTTCAGTTTAGACACGAGTCATGAAAATGTTCCTGCATTGACAATCAGTGAATTTGATCAGTCAGTGTTCAGATCAGTCAAACTGTGTCTGTTCCACTGTTTCCTGTTGGAGCTCATGTTGAACTGTTTTGTTCAGGACTGAAACGAACTGCTGATCATTCATGAGTCTAATCACCACATCAAACTAACTGATCTCAACAAGTGTTTTTAAGACGTCAAATCCTGGACGACAGCAAACGTTCTCCAGAATCATTGAATTATGGACGATACTCCTCCGAAGAGAAAACACAAAGGACACATGAATCTGTCAGAGATACTGTGATGTATTTATCTGCTCACTTGCTGACTGGTTTTCACTCTGTCGTCACAGCAGGTGTGTTCTGTTCCCTCAGTCTCAGCTGGACTTGATCGGTCACAGATAAAACAGAAATACTGAACATTAGCTTCATGTAAATCTGGAATAAAAGTGACTTTATTCTCCTGTGGATGAAGAACATTTTCTATGAAAGCCAGAAGTTCCTGTCTTTAATGAAGTGAGCTGCGTCCTGTGGTTGTGAACAGGTGGCGCCCCCTGCTGCTCGTTCACTCAGCAAACTGAAACATGCTGTAAAATCACTGCTGTATTTATCGGAACATGTTTATCTTTTCAGCTACAGCTGATCTTTGACTTCACATATTTAACTAAAAAACTCCACTTGTGGTAATAGTACTTTTGGTAAAGTACTTTTCTCCATGAACACCGATTCAACACTGAAAAACTTTCTCACAGTGTTTGTCGTCTATTTAAACTTCTACTTTGAAACAACACTTCAATCTGTATTTGAGGAATGAAAACGTACAGAACATTTAACATTTAACAGAAAAAACAGAAAAGTTTCTTGTGGGTGGATTTTCTGACACTGGGGGGTCAGGTTTTTTCAGTGAACGTCACACTGACTCACATCAGTCTGAGAGATCAGATGGAAATATGGAAGATTTATTGGGAACCGTGACAGCAGTTACAAAGAACCAACGACACAAACACAAGTGAGCAAACAGACTCCAGCCGGGTGAGAACACAGCTGATCTGAGGCCAGGTGGAGGGCGTGTCCACTTTTCTGTGTGGTGGATAAACAGCGAAACATTTTCCATCTCAGAGTTTCAGATTCTACCTGAGCTGAAATACGGACTTCATTCTCCGAGCTCTTTAACAACCTGACTAACAATGATTCTCTTCACAAAACAACCAAAATATAACAGTTGTGCTGCTGAACCTGTTCCCCATTCTAATACCCTCCTCCGTACCCTCCTCCTCCTCCTCCTCTGTACCCTCCTCCTCCTCCTCCTCCTCCTCCGT
>JBBMOC010000288.1:86579-121821 GCA_037975185.1 Centropyge bicolor
TAGAGGGCAACAGTGAGCGTGCTCCCTGCAGGACCAATCAAAACAGGCCGTGGAAATATCATCACACACAGATGTAATCGACAATATATCAAATATCCTGCACCAACACACACACACACACACACACACACACACACACACACACACACACACACGATAGAATATTAAGAAATGAATTAACTAAAAACACGGCACAAAAAAAACGAAAATGTAAATGGTGTTAATTTAGAGATAGAAATGTTTTTACCCAAACATTGTTGACTTGCACATTTCAGCTGCTGAGGTCTGTGTGCGCTGCAGAACATTGTTAATACAGGAATGACATCACACAACATCCAATCAACGGTTGAACAGCCGACACCTTCGACCCCTCAGACCCACCTGACGTCGTCCCAGGCCTGGAAGACGGACAGCAGAGCCACGTGATCGGAGAACCGGCTGCCGGCAAAGTTCCTGTGGACGAAGCCCAGACGTTTCCCCTCACTGACGAAAGGCTCCGGGAAACAGGAAGCGGCTGAGATGGTGCACATGGCGTCTCCAACACTACAGGGAGACACACACAAACACAGTCCATCAAAGTTCGCCAGGAAACAACCAGCTGACTGGTCTGTGTGGTGACGTGAGGAAGAACTGACTGGAAGATGCAGCCCATGATCATCATCTTCCCCAGCCGAGGCTCGATGGGCAGTCGAGCCAGGATCCGTCCCAGAGGGGTCAGTTCCATGTTAGTGTCCAGAGCGTCCAGCTCTGACACACAGACACAGACACACACACAGACACACACACACACACACAGACACACACAGACACAGACACACACACACACATACACACACACACACAGACACACACACACACACACACACACACACATACACACACACACACAGACACACACACACACACACACACACACACACACACACACACAGACACACAGACACACACACAGACAGATGGACAAAATGTTAATATTTGACCTTAAAAAAGTCCTGCACCTCAGCTTGTTGAAGACCTGAGCAAACAGACATCCGGAACATTCCTCACATTTCCACAAAAACCTTTTTGTTCTTTTCTTTTTATTTACCTTCCAGGGATAAACTAATGTTGATTTTGAAAATCCTTCAACTTTATTTTTGACAGCAAACAGAGGGTTATTTAATCTTTTTAAATTTCATTTTTGCTATTTTTGGTCGGGACAGTTTGTGGCGACAGACACTGCCGCTTTAAATTGAGATTGTCCATCAATCATGCAGTGTGTGTGTTTTCTACCCTTCAGAGTGTGTTCGGCCTCGATGACGGCGTCCAGCGGCGGCGGCTCGATGGCCTTTGACAAGAAGTTTCCGATGGCTCCGAGTCGCAACAGCTTGATGCTCAGAGCGACTTCGTGCAGTGGAGTCCTGAAGATCTCTGGAGTCATGTGGGTCTCCAGCCTGCACACACACACAGACACACACACACACACACACACACACACACAGACACACACACACAGAGACACACACAGAGACACACACAGAGACACACACACACACACACACACACACACACACACACACACACACGAGACACACACAGAGACACACACACACACACAGACACACACAGACACACACACACAGTCACACACAGTCACACACACACACACACACACACACACAGACACACACAGAGACACACAGAGACACACAGAGACACACACACACACACACACACACCTGTGATCAGTATCTGAATGCAGCCTGAGGAGGCGTCAGGAGGTGTTGGGGGTCTGACGGGTCCCACCTCTCGAATCGAGCGTGGCTGCAGAGGTGGAAGCAGAATCCGGGTTGCACTCGGCCGGCCCGACCCTTCCTCTGCTCCAGGTTGGTCTTGGAGGCCCAGACGGTGGCGTAGTTGGTCATGTTGTTGTGGGATGTAAAGAGCTTGACCTTCTGCCTGTCAGGACACCGACAGGTTGACCTTTACACTGGGACGTGATGCAACTCTGACACAGTGCTGCAAGTATTCAGATCCTTTACTACAGTACAAGTACTAATACCACAGTATAAAAATACTCTGTCACAAGTAACAGTCAGTATCATCTGTGAAATGTGTAAAGTGTTCAGAGCATCAAACTGTCTGTTCCTCTGTTCCAGCTTCTGTCATCACAGAACTAATTTGTTCAGGACTGAAACTAACGATTCTCTTTCTCCGTCAGTCACACTCACTTGCAGGAGTTGATGACGTAGATGACGTCGTTGATGGTGATGCTCGTCTCTGCGATGTTGGTGGACAGAATCACCTGCAGATGAAAGCACATTTTCACCAGTCAATTTAAATACCATGTTGGAATCTCACTCAGCTAATTAAACAACAAAGACCCGTTGTTTTCCTGACCTTCGTAACGCTGTCAGGAACCGGCTCAAACACCCTCCTCTGCTCCTCGCGGGGGATCTGCGAGTGCAGCGGCAGGATCCGGTAACGGCTGCTTCCTGTAGACATTGACATCGAAACCCCTTCATCACAGACCGAGGCTTCGTTCTTCACATGTTTTATTCTACATCTACAGTTAGGAGTCAGGTTGTTTTTGCCGGCGTTGGTCTGTTTGTTTGTTTGTTTGTACCATAACTCAAAAAGCTGTGGACAGGAAATGTCCTTTCTGGGACAAGGAACAAATGTTTACATTTTGGAGGTGATCCAGAAAACCGCCATTACAGAAATGTGGATTTTCAGGTTTATTAAACTAAAAATGATATCAGTGTGATTCCAGTTGCTAAGAGTCTGTTGTTATGGTCCAGGAATCCAGTGAAATATATAAATCAGAGGTAGGACTAATATTGTGGGGAGTAAGTCACAGTAAGCTGGTGGAGGTCTGCGCTCTCTCAGTGCTTCTCTAGTTATGCCAAGAACTAAACCTCATCCCTGGTTAACTGTGCACTCGAGGGGGGGTTAAAGGGGCAGTTCACCAACAGAGAGACATCTTCTTCACTTCTTCACACAATCTCTCCACTCAGAGTTTTGCTTTAGTCTCTGTCCTGGTTCGGAGGTTTCTGCCTCCACCATCATGTGATGAAGATGAATGAATTTACTTTGTGCTCCTTGGATCATTAAAAAAACAGCTACATCTCTTTCCATAAAAAGCAGCTTCGATACTTGTGGAACTTTCAGGAGTCAAGGACGACGCGTGGCTGTTTGTGACGGGACCTTTTCTGTTCGTCTCAAACCAACGTGTAGTTGTTTCACTCTGGGTCTGACTCTTTGCCCTGTGGATGCGATGTGACGTACCGAAGTGCGGGTTGGTCTCCAGGTGTCTCTGCATGGAGTAGATGAGGTTCCAGCCGGGCAGGAAGACGAGCACGGCTCCGGCCACCTGCAGCGTCTCGATGTACTTCAGCAGAGCCTCCACCAGCTCGAAGGACGTCTCCTTCTCGTTGATCTGAGCCATGGAGCGCTTGGTCTCCGCCGTGTACTCCGGCCCACAGATCACATTACAGTTGGTCTGCAGAGACGGGGAACAAAGCACAGATCTGTGTTTGACAGTCGCTCACGTGTTCACACTGGGTTTACAGAGAGAAGTGCAGACTCTGATCCAGTCGCTGTGCCATCTTACATCGTCGTCTCCTCCCTCCTCATCCTTGTCTTTCTTCTTGCGGTCCATCGGTGGAGGGACGAAGTTGGTCATCTGGATGCAATCTTCCAGGAAATATTCTGCAAAAACCAAAACATGTTCCTCATGCAAAACATAGTGACACTTAATCATAAAGAAATGTAAAGTTTTTAAACATTCAAGCGTCACTGAGTCATTTTTTCCCAGGAAAATCAAATCTCTTGATAAGCGTCAGATTCACGATCAGATTTATTATCAAGTGAAAACTGATGGATGATTGCAGCAGGAAGAGAGTGAGACAGACATGTTGTCATGGCTGATATCTCCAGCTGATTTCATTCTGCTGAACTCCGTCTTAATGAAATGATGAGCTGCAGATCTCCACAGACACTGCTGGTGGAGAGAGACACTCCCTGATCTGGACCACAGGCCATCACTGACCTCATGCAGCCTCACAGGTGAGGCACAGAACATTGGGAAGAATGTTCTGCGTCTTCCTGTCAGCCATCTTGACCAGGGCTGTCAGAGGTACCTTGAACGGGGAAGGTGCGTCCGAACACCTCGATGATGGGGCAGCTGAAGAAGTACTCTCTGAACATGGCGGTGTCAATGGTGGCCGACATGAGGATGATGCGGATCTCAGGGTAGGCCTGGACCACGTCCCTGAGGACCACCATCAGGAAGTCCGTCTGCAGAGCAGGGCAGAACACATTTCCACCTGAACCAATGAAAAACCTACGAAATCACTCCAATGGATCCTTCACTTCACTGCTGACTGACTGTGTACTCTGTGTATAAATACACTTCACATGTACTGTGTATATGTACACATGAACTCACATTGATGTCTCTCTCGTGGATCTCATCAACAATAACGTGACTGATGCCTCGGATTCCTGCTTCAAGCTTCCGCAGCAAAACACCTGAAACACAAAACACACATCAACTCACACACCGTCTGTGATGAAATGGTTAAATCTGACAATGATTATTTAAAAAAAAAAAACACTCCTCAGAGGAGAATCAGCCTTGTGATTTAGTGTTTGTTAGTGCTGTTGGTTTTTAGCACAGGCTGGTGATATTAGCAGTGCTTGTGGGTGAGAACAGGCAGTTTACAGTTGGTCGGATTCAGCCACTGCTCCTTCATGTAAAAGAACAACAGCCAGCAGGAATCAGTGGGATCAGAGTCTGTCTACGCACCGACGGTGCAGAAGAGGACGCTGGCGTGCGGTCGAGGGAGGACGGACTCAAAACGGACGCTGTAGCCACAGCTTTTCCCAAGATCCTCTCCTCTCTCGTAGGCGACTCGCTCTGCCACCGACACAGCGCTGATCCTCCGGGGCTGGAGAGGAAGAGAGGCACCGCCGTTACGAGGATGGAAGGAAGGACATGAGGAGGAGGAGGGGGGACAAGAAAGAAAGAAAACAACAACAACACTTTTCGTGCACCAGGTGAGCAACAGTTATTTTTCAACATGTGTGGAGCTCATTTCTCGTTTAGAGGCGAAAAAATGTGACTTTATTATTAGATTCTTTACATTTATTAGCACAGATGCACAATGGACATTTCTCCTGGAGGTTCTCATAGAGTATAAACAGGTATTCATTCATTCATTCATTCATTCATTCATTCATGAGAGAATCCAACAGGCTGAGTTTTCCTGTTTTCTGAACGTGCACATGAACGCAGCTGTGGGAGTCGGAGGCGGAGCGTTACCTGGGTGACGACGATGTTGCAGTCGGCCGCTCTGCTTCCTCTGATGAAGCTGTCCAGGATGTACTGAGGAACCTGAGTGGTTTTCCCGCAGCCCGTGGCTCCTCTGATGATCACCACAGGGCTGCTGTCCACGGCCGCCATGATCTCCTTCTCAAACTGTTTGACGGGCAGCTGGTCGCGGTCCGTCAGGATCTGAACCACACAAGTTCTATTTTTCTACCTTCTCGGATCTCTTCCAGTTTACTTCTGAATAAAGCACAAGAGGACGACTGTGGTAATAAAACCGGACTGACCTTGTGCAGGTTGTCATCATGTTCCAGCTGGTACATCAGCTCCTCATGCAGGTCACGGCTGATCTGCTCCGGCGTGCACTGACAAGGTCAAAATAAAATATGTCAGGTCTCGTTCACTCAGTAATGTGGTGACGTCACTACAGAGCAGCCAACAGCAGCAGCCTCTGTCTTTATCAACCCACTTCCACCTGCAATGATTCATCCCCTCAACACTGAATATCTGCCAGTCTCAGAGCCTCTCCAGCTGCTTCACTTAAAGACTCACGAAGGCCAGCGGCCCCTCGTCGATGTTGCTGCTGGTCCAGGGGTTCCAGTTGACCTGTGGAGGCGACCAGGGGACGACGCCGGCTCCACTCTGACGCTGTGACGGCTCAAACGTCGCCATCTTTCCTTGGACCAGAGACACCGAGTCGCTGGGCTCTGCAGGCTGGACGGGATGAAGCAGGCCAGAGTCCAGGTTGTTACTGTTGTTACTGTAGTCGTATTTGTCATGTTTATCTCAGCCCTGATGAGGACGAGCTATGAGGCGGATCAACACACTCATCAGAGGCCTGTCACGGCTCAGGGGACTCACCGCTGAGGGGATGTCCACTCCCAGCTCCTGGACGAAGCTGGCCAGCTGCTGCTGCAGGTCTGGAGACACGCTGACCTCGAACGCCTCCAGCTGGACAGGAAACAACAACAGCACAGAGTGAGACCCCGCAGATCTCTCAGCTCGCTGTCTAATGCTGCACATCTCCTGCCAACATACAGTCTCTCCCTCCTTCTTCTTGGTGACTCCTGAGTACGCCGTGATGACTCCCAGGTGGAAGAGCTGCCGCACCAGAGACAGAGCACACGACTGAGCCGCCAGCTTCTTGTTGGAGCCGTGCTCTCGAGCCGTGATCCCTGCAGAGCAGAGGAGCACAAACTACTGTGGCCTTGGACTCGACACATGAATGTCTCATCACGTTGTTAATCCAAAGCACTTTTTAACTCACTTCCATGCATTACATTTAAACTTGCAGATTGTGTTAGCACATGCACAAATCCTCCAGCTTCCTGTCAGCTCACTGCTCACACCAACGTAACCTTAAAGATGAAGGTGCATGTGTAGAAGCAGATATCTTTGAGAGCCTTACTTCTGCCCAGCTGCCTCACAAACAGCTGCATCTCGGCTATGAAGCTCCTGCAGACACAAACACAGACATGGCAGCTTCACTTCCCCTGTGTTTTCCAGAGCAAACGCAGAAATAACACGTGTGAAACACTTCGAGCGAAGCAACAAACTCACCTGCTGTTTCCTCAGGAGGAAGCCTGTATGTTTTTCTGCCAGACTTCAGATTAAAAAACACCAATCAACAGCTGTGACTCCGGTGTCTCCCGGCCGCTCTCTGCCCTGCGGTGAACAGTGACACCAGAAATCACAACCAGACTCCCCGAGCCTGAGCTGCACCCATGGGACGGCTTTAGTGCACCTAAAGGCTGTCCCATGTCTTCCTTCAGTGTGGCTGTGAGTTCTGGCACCACCTCAACCTTCCCTGATGGAACAGGGGAAAACTTCCTCCAGCCTCCACTATTCTACACCTGCCCACGCCACCAGCTGCACGTTGTTGTTACGGTCAGAATCTGGAGCGGTCGACCTCGTCTAACTATCCTTTCCCTTACATCTGCACCATTGTCTGACTGTTCTGTCCAGCAGCACGTTTGTTCTCATTCATGCTCATTCTGGAGAGTGATGAACCGATGTGCTCAACAGCTGGAATGTAAAGGTTGTTATGCCTGACTGAAGATAAATTCTGTGCTTACAAACATTTCATGAAGGCGTCCTCCGTCTCTGATGGCACAAATCATCAATCAGCCAAATCATTGAGTGTCAGCAGCTAAATATAATTTAATGTTGCGTCAATTGTTTTGCACTATTCATTCATTTGAAAACATGTTTGTGCTGCAATGCTCACACGATTCAGACGTCCCTTCTCCATGGATTCCTCACAAACCTCAAAGAAAGTGTCTCATTTCTCAGTGGGTAGAAGAAGAGGGAAGAGGAAATAACTGAAACTTAAAACCTGCTGAGCATTGACTGACTTGACGGTTACATTCCAACTGATATCTGTATGACCAGAAACAGGTCATTGTTTGTAGCCAGGACTCAGCTGCTGTCTGAGGCCGTGCTCTGGGCTCAGGCTGGCTCACACACTGCAAACAGAACAATGAACAGTGAGATCTCTCTGGTGTGGCCAACACACTCCGGAGGTCTCTGGCTTCACAGCAGTCCAGCAGAAAAACATACAGGAACATCCTGAGCAACACCTTAACACCAAGTGTGGGATTTCAACTACCAACCAGCTCATTTCACACACACACACAGTCTGATGTCGTCAACACCAGGAAACAGGACGGCGCTTTGTTCTGGCTGTTGTGTGTGTCCTGTGACCTGACAGCTTTTCTCTCTGGTCCAAGTCAGTGAGAAGCAAAGCTGTTATAACCTGTGCTGTCACTGCTTCTGCCACATCGAATGATGTATAACACAAATAAAGGTTCTGTAGTGGCAGAAGCAGAAACAGCAGAGGAGGAGAAGAAAGAGTGAAACTGATGATGATTTTTCAGGAGGCTAAAACATGTTTTGCTGTTTACTTTCTACTTCAACTCAACCACATTGCAAAGTGAAACTTTTAACTCCACCACTTTTATCTGGCTGCTCGTGGTAAAATCGAGACATTTCGGGGAATCCAACAGAACTCCTCATCAGTGCTCTCCGGTGCTACAGAGAACCTTATACAGACTACAGACGGCTGCCGAAGGGCCGGCAGTGAACTCCACACTAAATCCAGACTGACATGATAACAAACACTGAGGAACTGCTGTTGAACCGGCTGCTGTTCTGATGAGGGTGGACAAT
This sequence comes from Centropyge bicolor, assembly GCA_037975185.1. Classification (NCBI taxonomy): domain Eukaryota; kingdom Metazoa; phylum Chordata; class Actinopteri; family Pomacanthidae; genus Centropyge; species Centropyge bicolor. Next base: position 95,059 of record JBBMOC010000288.1, read on the forward strand.
AAAGTTCCATTTAGTCTTGTTCGAAATAATTCTGACTCACAAGCCACACTAACTAGAAATCAAATCAAATTCAGGGCTAAATACAACAAGCTGAGCTCAAACCGGATCAGACTGGATTTGGATTGGAATTCGCTGCCGGTCTAAAGGCCTTCTGATCCCGACCTGTTGTGGTCCGGTCCCACTTGGCTGTATTTATACTCAGCACTGGTTTTCTCCTTCTGGAAGAACTGGTTCAGTCGGGCCTTGGCGTTCTCCAGCGTCCAGTTACCGTGCAGATTAGCGTTCAGGTCCACCTCCTCTGACTCCAGAGTCTAAAAGGACAAAACAGAATTTATTTCAGTGTTTCTGGTAGAAAAAAACTGTTTGGCAACGAGTCGAACTATAGTCACTCTTTAGGCGTCAGCTGGATTCTGTGTCGTACAGCCTGTGCTTCCTGTTCGTCTCTCCTGGCGTAGTACTCCTTCAGGTTGGCTCCTCGGTCCCACTCAGCTCCTCCTCCTCCTGCTGCTGCTCCTCCCCACCCAGAATTTCCACCTCCTGAGTAACCGAGTCCAGTCACTCCTGGTACTGGTCTGCAGCTGCTGCCTTCCTCTAACAACAAACACATAACAAATATTTTTACTTTCTCCATGTCTCCCGCCCAACCAGGAAAAACCAGATCCCGGACCAGAGTACTGGTCTCTGAGCTTTGGGACATCACAGGTATTTCATATAACAGTCTGTTTATTTTTTTTACTTGCTTCTGCTCCAGTAAGGAACCCTGGATTAACAGAGACTCCCAACGCTCAACTCTCTCTACTACAATCAGGAGTTGTCCAGTGAAGCCCCGTCACACCACATGAGGAACCTGGAGACTCTGCTAGAGAGGCAATAATACCTTGCTCAGCTTTGACTACAAGATGAGGTGGCAGAGGTCCACTAGAAGGGAGGTTTCCAAACTCTCTTCCATCAGGTCGGTTAGCGTCCGGTGCGCTCACCTGGTGACACAAGATTCAGCCGTTGAGCGACACTTCAATCAATGATCTAACGTACAACAGAGCTCTTCAATGCAGCACCGGTAACTGATGTCTGAGACAGTCAGTGTGGTCATTTTCAAAAACAGCGTCCTGTTTTCAGAATACAGCAGGTACAATGCAAAGGGCCTGACAATAACAAACATCTCATGTGGACCACGACCAAAACTAGGGTGGATGTTAAAGGGCTGTTAAAACCCCTGCTCTGCTTGTTACTCAGTGTGTTTAAGGCCAAAGATGTAAACTCTTTCAAAAGTCTGAGCTGATGTGGAGTTTTGACACCTGGTATAAAAAGCAAAAACAGGAACATTGCGCTGACCCCTAGAGCTGGGACCTCTGCCGCGCTCATCTCCCCGATCCGGACCAGGTAGTTGACAAAGTCCCGGGCAGCGTTGGTCTGAGCGTCCTTCTTGTTGGTGGAGTTTCCCATCCCGATGTAGTTGAAGCCATCGACACGGACCTGCACAGTGGAGGGCTTAGGTCAGACAACAGTCCACTGACTGCACGTTAACTTAGTGTTTACATGCATCAAAGATAAGATAAGATAAGCCTTTATTCGTCCCACAGTGGGGAAATTCACAAACAATCAATCAAACTACCTGAACTGAGCACAGCCAGTCAGTTCAGTGCAGACTGAAAACTCACCTCACACATGAACTTCTGCCTGTTTTTGTTCCCTGCAGCTCGGATGTCGTAGCTTGGAGTCAGCTTCTTTTTTCCACACCAGGCATACAGGAAGTTCTTGATGTCTGCCATGGTGGAGCGAGGGCTGGGACAGTTTCCTCCAATCCGAGAGATGAAAACCTCCCAGTTAACCAGCAAACTTCTTCAGAATCAACGTCTCTCTTCTGGAATCCAGACAATTGCTGACATGATATGAACTGTTGTGTTTTGGTCAACCTGCTGTTTCATGGACTGAGTGTGTTGGAGTGGAAAACAGAAGATTCAAATATAAACAGTTTAACTTGTGCTCCCTGACACCAGAGTCAAACATTTGCTGGAGATAATCTTTGGTCTGGAGTTTCCTGTTACCAAGGGTTGAAAGTCATTATGTACTGCCAGCCTTAAGAGTCACAACCAAACAACCACACTAAGATTAGCAGATGTACTGACTGAATAACTTCAGAAACATTCTCTGTGGTGTTGAGACTGAACACTTGTTTATGATAAATAAAATCTTCCGTCGGATCCGGGACAGAAAAAAATATTTCAGCAGCAAAAACCTGCTGATCTGTGAAACACTGCGGGTTGTGTCAGATCAGGAGAATCCCATTGATTTCACAGGCTTTTCAATGGAGCGTCAGTTAGCATCCGTGCTACAGTTAGCATCTGCGCAGGTTTAGCTTCGTTAGCAGACTGGGACATGTCAGCTTCATAAAGAGAACCGTGAGCACGGCGTCTCGTCTTTTACCCTCTCAGGATGAGTCTCTTGTTTCCAACAATAATCAATAATCACTCGTATATTTGAATTTAATCTCCGTGACGTGAACAAAATCTGAATCAATGAGGAAACAACGAGCCGGATGTTTGTTTTTCTAAGAACGTTGAATTATTTTCTCTGTCGCCGGTTAAACAACATTAAATCAACAGGACGATGAAACAGACGCATTAATAAATGTTTTATCAGCCAGAATCAGAGCAGATAAACAAACAGACCTGCAGACTCCACCGGTGCGATCTCTGCTGGACGGCTGCGGTACCGCCGCCTGCTGGCCTGGAGTGTGAACGACCAGCCGTGGTGTTGTGGTAGAAACCTGATCATTAATTAATTATATCAATCTGTCTAATCTCGTCTGGTCTTCCTCTCTGTCCCTCTCTTCCTTCCTCTTTCCCTCCATCCAGGAGGCAGAGGAGGGATCGTGTTTCACAGCTCAAATGTTCAGTCATAATCTAAGAAAAGTGATGGCGTCTCGAGGTTTTCATGTCTTTGTTGGGTCCTTCCAGATATTAGAACCGACCTGCTGTTGGTTCTTCCACCACTTGCAGCTGGTTCACTCTGTCCACTTTCTTCCAGGTGCTTTTGTTTGACCAGAAATTAACTTTAGGTGCAAATGATTTTGTTTTTTAATTTAGATGAAAGTGATGCTTTGTCTGAGTGCTTGTGCTGTTCACTCCGGGACATGGGGCCACATGAGAGTGAGATGGAGGAGCAGCTGCTGCAACAACAGGCCGCAGAACCTGAGGCTCGCTCACGAACTCGGCGGCTGGAGGAGGAGCTAAGCAAGAGGGAGGAGGAGCGTTTGTTTAACTGTTATGTAATCGATACAAACGTAGTCGAAGCTAAGTAGCCATAGCCGTTTTAGGTCATGCATGGATGCTAGTTATAAAACATTTCAAAGTACCTGCATTGTTTTGTGACTGTTCAATAAAAAAGTTGGTTTGTCCAGTCGGACATTTTGTCATTTCAGTTTTCTTAAAAGTAATGTGAAGATGTCGTCTCGTTCTCGTGAACCCAGTATCGTCTCGTCTTGTCTCGGGACACCCCCAGTTCCCACCATATATAATCACCTGTGTGAGCCAATACACCACACAGAGTAATTCAACCGTTCACATTCTGCTCCGACAAACAGCGTCCAACCCAGATCACATTTTTATCTGCTGTTTCCTAAAAATCACCACAAACCAGACCAACAAACTGTTGATCACACATCAAGGAATCTTCAGGAAGGAGCCCGCAGTTTCAGACAGATCATGACTCAGCATTTCCTTCCTCACTAATCAATGATGTTTTTCTCTGACAGAACCTTTTGAACCCAATTTCTTCACGTGGCTAAATGTTCAGATGGAATATGTTCATTTAGCTGCATCATTTTGCTTTTTTAAGTTGCAGAAGCCTTTAAAATAAGTTCATTATATGTTTTCTTCTTACATGACGGTGCTTGTTAATTCATCTTGTTCCTCAGATTATTGCTCATTCTTCAGTCAGTATTCTGAACACTCCACATGGAAAACAGATATACTTCACGTTTTCTGCTGCACACTCATGTTTTGTATTTGTGACTCTCGACTGGTGCAGCGCTCGTTTCTCTCTCTCTGTCTGTTCTTCACCACAACATCAAAACAAAATCCTTGTATGTGAAAACCGACTTGACAATAAGCTGATTTCTGACTGTGATTCTTTTGTTTATATGAAACCTGTAAAGTGTGTCAGGTAAATGTAGCGGAGCCAAAACTCCAAAAATGTAAATACAAAGTGAAGTACAAGTATGAGAAGAGAGTACCTCAGAGTATCTCAGAGTACCTCAGAGTATCTCAGAGTATCTCAGAGTACCTCAGAGTACCTCAGAGTATCTCAGAGTATCTCAGAGTACCTCAGAGTAAGGAAGTGAACTCAGAGTTAAGAAATGCCGCTTTAACATCCAGCCAGGTGTTGATAAGGTGTGTGTGTGTGTGTGTGTGTGTTCAGGGTGTGGCACTGACAAAGTAACAGGAACAAACTGGGTGTGGCTGAATGTGTGTGTGTGTGTGTGTGCAGCTGTGTACCTGTGCAGATTAGTGCTGGGGAAAGTGTGTGTGTGTGTGTAACCAGGTCCTGACAGGGTGTGTGTGATGGATCATAGTGTGTGTGTGTGTGTGAGTAACTGTGAGTGTGTGTGTGTGTGTCTGCGGTTCAGGGTGTGTCTGGCTGCTCTGTCATAACTTCAGCCTCAGGATACAGTTTACAAATGGAAACAATCCGACCTGCAGGCTGTGATTTCGTGTTCCAGCGTCGGTGACATAAACAAACTTTGAGCGTCCGCATATAATGAATCAATGGATCAAATAGGTTTAATTGTTATATTGAAGAATCATGAGGAAGGCTAAAGTTCAGTGAATCCCTGAACCAGACCAAGCAGGACCTGATCCAGCTGAGGCCACAGGGGACACAGACAGTGAAGTACAGCTCTGAGGTAGCTGTACTTCACTTCAGATATTGTACTCTTTACTTCACTATGTTGTTTTGAACTTTAGCTGCTTTGCAGATTCAGATTACTGATACAAAATCACATATTGATCATCGGTGAAATTCACAAGCTCCCGAACAAGATTCTCTATTATTTTGATACAATGATATAATATTGATTATGTAGATGTGAAATGGACCATTCTGCACAAAGCGTACTTCTACTTCTGCTCTTGTACTTTCACTATATTTTCTTATTTATACTTTTCACAACTTTTGTACTTTTACTAGGATAGAATTTTGACTGCAGGACTTTTACTTGTAGCCGAGTATTTCTTCAGTGAGTTTCCCCTGAGGGGGATCAAGAAAAGCTGTCGTCTCTTACACTGTAGTATTAGTACTTACTATACTGTACTGTAGTATTAGTACTTTTACTGAAGTGACAGATGTGACAAACTCCGCCTGAACAGGACAAAGTCAGTTTCACGTCAGACGAAGCCAGAAAGTGAACTTTGACCTCAGAGTTTTACTGTGAGTGGAGTTCACGTCTCCGTGCCTCAGACTTCCTGGAGCAGACGTGGTGGTCAGCTGACAGTGGCTGTGAGCTCTCAGACCCTCACAGAGGGTCTCACAGAGGGTCTCACAGAGGGTCTCACAGAGGGTCTCACAGAGGGTCTCCAGCCTCTGCTGATGATCACAGCCTTTTATTCTGGCAGATTTACAGAATAAGGACTCCTGTGAGATGAGAACACATGAAGTGTTGTGAGGCAGACTGAGCTGGCAGCGCAGCCTACAGGACACTTCATGGCATCGTCTTGGTGTCTGGTGGTGTTTTCCCCCCCGGGGGCCATCGACCCCCTGGTTCCCCCCTCCTCTTTAAACTGCTTCATAGCGCCTGTGTCAGGTCCCAGCTGTTCAAACACTGCAGCAGCTTCATACCCTCAGATACTCAGATACAGACCTGTGACTCACTCTGTCAAACACTTTATGATGTTTTATTGGTCCCATTCAGCCTGAAACATTCAGCTCACAGACATCAGCTCGACTCAGATGCAGAATTATAATGTTGTCCATTTTTGGAACAGAGCGTGTTTTCATCTGATTTTCTTCCTTTCTGTCTTGTGAAATGTCTTTGTGTCATGAGAATGTGAAGATGGTGGAAGAGTCCCAGTGAGCGTCCAGAACAACGCCCGGCCTGTCCCGCCACACACACACACACACACACACACACACACACACACACACACACACACACACACAGTCAGTCATATCCTCTGACCGTGTGTGTGTGTGTGTGTGTGCTCTGTGAATCACATGTGAGTAAGCGTGGCCCACTATGCGCAGCCTGTTCAGACCTGCAGCAGCAGAGAAGTTAAAAGGCGACGCTTTGAGGAGCTGGATGAGTTTTTTGCTCTGAGAAGCTTTGAAACGGATCAGATTTTTTAGGATTCACACAACATGAGGAGCAGCAGCTGGATTTCACTTTGCGGGCTTCTGGCTGCGCTGTGCTGCGTCCAGGCGACCTACACCTACTACTGTGAGTATCTGAGCTGGGACTGTGGCTCCATGAAGCAGCTCAGCATCTTGACATGAACAGATGCATCTGCTGTCCACAGCTTGAACTTTGTCAAGTCTGTGTTTTATGTGAACTTTGTGTCTGCTTTCAATGAACCATTAACTCAACGTGTTCGAGGTGCGGCTGTTTTCACCGAGCCTCTACCTCCCACCTAAACCTGTGGCAGCTCAGGAAGATTGAATGAAGTACAGTGATTACATGAGAGACAAACAGAATCTGAGCTTTAACAAACTGAAGTTGGCCTCTTCACTTCTCCTCCATTCACCTTCATAGGATCGACTAAGAGTTGAATTAACTGAGATTAAAAGAGAAATTTCAGCTCATATTCAGAGCTGTACATTTAGACTTTAAAGCATTTTTCCTTCTGGTTTCTGGTGGTTTCTCTGGTAGCGAACACGGTGCTGCTGGTGTTCAGATGCTGGGACAGATACATGTGTCTGTGTTGAATGAGGAAACCTCAGATTGGAGAGAAGGACCCTGTGAGCTGTGAAGGACCATACTCTGAGAACTGAGCATCATTTGAACTGGATCAGCACCAGGTGACCTTCAACAAACATTAACGAGTTAAACCATTCAGCTGAAAACAGGACGTTTCAATAGAGCAGTTAAAGAGTCCAGCAGAGGAAGAACATGTCGTCAGAGTCTGAATCGTTTTTCTTCCTCCTCTTCACTTTGGAGAGAAGTTGTGTGGTTGATCAGAAAAAGCTGCGCTGTGATAGAACAGAAGAAATGAGAACAGGATACAGATCAAGAGAAAAACCAGCAGATGACAAACACGTTAAGTTGAAAGGTTCGTCTGAACCAGTGAAGCACATGTGATGCCACAGTTTGATGATGTGAGCATCATTGAATCAGTAACAGAGACGACTGTTTCTTCTCTGTGCTTCACTTCATAAATCAGTTCATTGACAAGAACTCATGAATAAAAACAGCTCTGTGCTAATGAGCATGAGCTCATTGGAGATGCAAGTCGACATTGTAACTGTTGAATATTACGAAATATGGAGTCAAACTTACAAGATGCTGAGATGGTTGGAATGAAGAGATGAGGTCAAAGGTCAAAATGATAACTCTGAAAGTAAGAACTTGGATTTGATAATAAGGGGACAGCAAGTCGCAGTTTATGAAGTCACTGTATGTTTCACAAAGAGCAGAGAGAAAATCCAGACATCAGGGTGAAAACACCTGAACATTGAAATCAATTTAAATGACACAGACTTTAAACAAGAGCTCAGTCTTTTTCCCTCATTCCTACGTTTGTATCAGTGTTTTCATGCCTGACACATCACACCCAGGGGTGAGGCAGCCGCCGCCCTGTCCTCGCCTGTGGGCGGGGCCTGAACCTGAGCTGCCCTCACCTGTGGGCGGGGCCTGAACCTGAGCTGCCCTCACCTGTGGGCGGGGCCTGAACCTGAGCTGCCCTCGCCTGTGGGCGGGGCCTGAACCTGAGCTGCCCTCGTCTGTGGGCGGGGCCTGAACCTGAGCTGCCCTCGCCTGTGGGCGGGGCCTGAACCTTAGCTGCCCTCACCTGTGGGCGGGGCCTGAACAGTTAGAATAACTAACATGTTGAGAAGAAATCAGGTCTGTTCACTGACACATGACTGACAGCAGTGGAAATTAAATATCTGTGTTTCAGTGAATCAGAAGCTCGACTGAAATCATCTCTGTGAAAAACCAAAACTCGTCCAGGTGAAGCTGTCTCGCTGTCACAGCAGCTGATTATCAGGATCATTATGTGTTCATCCGTTCAATACTTGATAAAGGATCGATATCCTCGTTCAAAGACCACTTACCTGCTTTTCACAGAGCTTTCAGTCTGTGCTCAGGACTCCTGGGAAATTTATAAGTAAATAAATTTATAAGTTTATAAGTAGATTGATTTCACTGTTTCTGAGAGAAGACTGAACTTTTATTACATCGAAATCCTTTAATTTTCAAAAATGACACTAAAACCTTATTGATGTTTAATATATTTGACGGAGTTTTCCCCTTGTACAGTTTGGGTACAGTGTCATTTTCTCGGAGGTAAATGCTATGTTATCTTCTTGTCCCTGTGCTGTGTGTTTCTGGAGGATCCTCTCTGACAGAGGAGCTGAGCTCAGGTGAAGTCGTGTCTCAGAGTGAGTCACGGTCTGTCTGTCTGAATCCGAGGCTGCTGGTCGGAGATGAACCTCGTCAGCAAACAGAGGAGCCGTAAACTCATCGAACGCAGACAGAAAGAATTCAGATCCTCTGGAAAAACCAACGCCACTAAAGAGTTGGAGAGTCCTTCAAAGTCCTGAGTGTTAAGATGAAATATTTAAAGGCTGTTTGCTTCGGTCAGACTGTCTCTGACTCCTGGTTCCTCTCGGCCTGTTCTTACATAACGAAGCTCGTCGTGCTGGAGCAAGTCGCAGCCTGTCGAGCTCAGAGGTGAAAGCGAAGCTGTGATGATGATCCCTGAGGTGTTTCCTCAGACGAGGCGTCGGCAGCTTCGGGCGCGACTTTCTGAACAAACCACAGGACACACGAGAGGCTTCAGAAAAAAACCCACTAGCATTTCCGTTACATTCACTACAGATACTCCTGCTCCCCAGAGGATGTTTCCTCCAACAAAACCATCAGTGCAAAAATACTTGACATACACGAGTCACATCCAAATTTAAGACGCCACCCAGACGACAAACCCTTTTCATTTGTAAATTTGTTTATGTGTATATTAACCACCAACCGTTGGTCTGGCGCCCCCCTCAGGACAAAGCTGGTAAACACTGGTAAAACAGGAAGAATCGTTGAATCATCACTTTGATTCCTTGATTCTAATCAAAATGAACCAAATCCAAATGATTTTGTGTCCTGCAGCGACGCAGCGGTGCAACTGCAACGGGAGGTCTCGGTACTGCCTCCGGGACGCCAGGGGCCTCCACTGCATCGACTGCCAGGGAAACACCGAGGGCCGCCACTGCGAGCGCTGCAAGGACGGCTTCTACCTGAAGGGGGCGGGACTGAGCTGCACGCCCTGCCGCTGCAACGCCACCGGTGAGAAACCACAACATATACCTCCACCTTCCCTGCAGACACACACACAAACTGAAACCGTTCGGCCTCGTTACTAATGTCGGACCTCTGCCCTCCAGGTTCGGTCAGTGCCTCATGTGACAGAAGGGGGCGCTGCAGCTGCAAAGAAGGTGTCACAGGAGAAAAATGCGACCGCTGCCCAGATGGACCCATTGGACCAAACGGTTGTTCACAACGGTAAAGACACCTTAAAATAATCTGTCCTCAGCGTCTCTTTAATGAAAGCAATTAAAACAACACTTCAGCTCCTTTCAGCACTTTAAATTCAACTGACAGTTCAAGTCCGGTCAGCACATCCACCTTAACGAACACTTTAACTCCTTTCAGTAGATATCCTTATACTGACAATTTGAGCTTTCACAACCACCACCTCAACTCCTTTCAGTGCAAGTACTTCAAAAGACAGGTCTGTTTAAAACTGCCAGTTCAACTGCTTTCAAGGCTGCTCACAAAAATACATTTCAAAAGCACCAAAGAATCAATGTTTTAAGCTGCAAAGTTTTAAATCTTCAGCAAAAGAAAGAGCACAAACAGAATCTTCAGAAAATGCCTTAAAAGTTTTATCGTTCCCAAAATTCTTCTTTGTTTGTCGCCAGTTTCAGGAGTAACTTCCTGTCATTGTGTTTTCCAGGCGTCAGCTCAGAGAGGATTCTGGGAGTTTGACTCTGCCGTGTTTCTGTTACGGCCACAGCAGCAGGTGTTCTGCACAGTCCGGCTTCTCCGTCCACAACATCGCCTCCACCTTCGCTGACGGTAACCTTTGACCTTTCCACTTCACCCCTGACTAGCTAACGGTGGATTCTAGCTCAGAGTTGAGATATGGAGGTGATGGACTGTGTTGTGTTTTCAGGTCCGGAGGGTTGGACGACCGCGACAGAGCAGAGTTTCACCCCTGAAGACGTTCACTTCCGCTGGTCGCCCAAACACCGGGACCTGGAGGTGATCTCTAAGAACAGCCTGCCGGTTTACCTGTACGCTCCAGGTGAGAACAGACCCCGCCCCATCTTCCTTCCATCATCGGCTCCTCCTCATTTTCTACCATCCTTTCTTCCCCCTTTTTCCTCATGTCCTCCTCTGTGTCTACTTGTCCTCTTTTCCTTTTTCTGCTTTTCTTTCCTACTGTGTTTCCTTTTTTGTTGCCTCTCTTCTCCTTCTCTTGTTTACACACTTCCCCTTCTTTCCCTTCACATCCTTTTTTCTTTCCTTTCATTTTTCCTGTTTCCTTCCCCTCTTGTCTCTGTCTTCTTCCTACATCTCCTTACCTTCATTTATTTTCCCCTCTGCTCTTCATCTCCACTTCTTCTCTCTATGTCTCCTTTCCTTTCCCTGTTCTCCTCTCTTCATCTCCTTCTTGTCTGACCTTCCCTTCTTTCTGTCCCTCCCCATGGCTCCTTGCCATTCTTTCTTTTCCTCTCTCCTTCTTCCTCACCAGGTGTCTCTCTCCTGTCTTTCAGCATCTTACCTGGGGAACCAGTTGCTGAGTTATGGTCAGAACTTGTCCTTCTCGCTGCGTCTGGACCGCGGCGTCAGACATCCGTCCACCAATGACGTGATCCTGGAAGGCGGCGGTCTCCGAGTGGCCGCCTCGCTGGGTGACCTGCGGTCCATCGTCCCCTGTGGACAGAAGATCAAGTACAGCTTCAGGTGAGGAAATCAAGCTGCAGAGAGATGTATTGTTCTGTCCCTCATCCGTCCTTCTGTGATGAACCCAACCCACCCGCCGGCTTCTCCCTGAGACTCTGATGGGTCACATGACCTCATCCCTGCTGCCACCGAAATATGCTATGTTACGTAATTCAGACTATAAATAATAATACTGACACCAATCGTGTTGACAAAGTACAGACTGGACGAAAGTAGATATAACTGTAGTAGATGAATCAGAGCTGTTCCACATGTCCTCACAGTGAAGATCTGTGAGTAAAGTCTGTGTGAAACCAGATCTTCTGTGTGATGAACAGACTGGACGAGCAGCCCGGCAGCAGGTGGCGCCCTCGGCTCTCCTCCTTCCAGTTCCAGACTCTCCTACAGAACCTCACCGGCATCAAGATCCGAGCAACCTTCGGCGAAAACGGTGAACTTCCTTTTGCTTCCAGTCTTTTATACCCTTCAGTTCTCTCCTTCTTCACTTCTTCTCCTGATCTTGATCCTGATCCTGATCTTGGTCCTGATCCTGATCCTGATCTTGATCCTGATCCTGGTCTTGATCTTGATCAGGATCTTGATCCTGATCCTGATCCTGATCTTGATCCTGATCTTGATACTGATCCTGATCCTGATCTTGATCTTGGTCCTGATCCTGATCTTGGTCCTGATCTTGAGCTTAATCCTGATCCTGGTCTTTATCCTGGTCTTGATCCTGGTCTTGATCCTGGTCTTGATCCTGATCCTGATCTTAATCTTGATCTTAATCCTGATCCTGATCCTGATCCTGGTCTTAATCTTGATCCTTGACTGACTGAATTGTTGTCTCTTCAGGTCGAGGTTACCTTGATAACGTGCAGCTGGTGTCTGCACGCCGTGGACCAGGTGTCCCGGCCCACTGGGTCCAGACCTGCAGCTGCCTGCCCGGATATGAGGGAGAGTTCTGCGAGCGATGCTCGGCCGGCTTCAGACGCAGGGCCCCTGCAGACGGAGCTTTCAGCCCCTGCGAGCCCTGCAGCTGCAGAGGAGGCAGCTGTGACCCGCAGACCGGAGACTGTTACTCTGCCGACGAGACCGCCGGAGAGCTGAGCTGCTCCGAGGGCTTCTACCGGGACCCCTGGCAGCCTCGAACCTGTGCCAGGTGTCCCTGTCCGGAGGGAGTGTCCTGTTCGCTGGCTGCCGGCTCTCTGGAGCCCCGCTGTGACCCCTGTCCACCCGGAACCACAGGTCGGCCTCAGGGTCATTGCACTGCACTTTGATTATGAACATATCACATGATCAACTCAGCTGTTGTAGCAGATTGAGACCAGTCAGGTCGTCACTGATCCTGTGTGACAACATACAAACCATTTATTATGGATGAAAATATGAATTCATGAAAACAATCTGGATAAATGTGCCTGACAGTGACGAGTCTTACATGTCATGACAATGAAAGACAGAAAAGAAGAGTTTAGTATTTCTTGTTTATCGTGAAGAGAATCTCATTCGCTTCCTCTGATGTGGATTCTGATCTTCACGGCTCCATTATTACACACACATATACATGTGACACTATCTATACATGAGCAGTAGCATACATTAACACAACCCAGACATAATGTTTACATTACTCCATGTGAACTAACATGTGTTTTATGTGTAGTTTAGGATTAGAAATGTATTTGATGGAGGTTGGTCAAAGGTTCCATCTGAAGAAATCTTGTCTTTTAATGTCTTGGCCAACATCATGGACTCTTATCAGCAGTCCTGCTGAACCGCTCAGAGATCGTCTCATCACTGATGTTAACTCCTCCACATCATGATCCCTCTCAGGTCCTCGCTGTGACGTCTGTCAGGAGGGTTTCTATGGCGACCCTGCGGGGGGCGCCGGTGTGCGTCGACCCTGCAGGCCCTGCGAGTGTAACGGCCACGTTGACGCGAGCGTGGCGGGAAGCTGCGATCGCAGCAGCGGCGACTGTCTGAAGTGTGTGAACAACACGACAGGAAGGAGGTGCGAGGCCTGCGTGGCGGGTTTCTACCGCGGCCGAGTCGCCGACGCCTGCAAACGTAAGAATGAACAAAGTAACGTGTGACTTCAGCTTTCAGCTTCTTCTGCTTCTCTACCTGAGCTAAAAATCCTCATGTATTAATTATTGCACGTATTATTTTTGATGTTTCACAGACAAAAAGGGACCAATTATCGACTGAATCAACAAACAGAAATGTTCTTTTCCTTAGATTTCTTACATCATCAGTGATTTATTCTTTCTAACTTTCACATGAAACGAAACTAAAGTCCAGAGGTTTGGCAGCTTAATTTAAAATGTAAAGGACAAAAAGGTAAAAAAAAAAAAAAATTTAGAAAATTTTAGATGAATTTAAGACTTATATAAAATATTATTATTACATATATAACAAAGTGACTTTTTAAAGCCTCGATTGTGCGACAGGAAACAGTTTATTGTGAACTCTGACGACACTGTTTCCTCTCTTGTTTGTGGACCAGCGTGTGACTGTGACCTTCAGGGCTCCGAGTCCGGACAGTGTGATGATTCTGGTCGCTGTCGCTGCAGACCGGGCTTCGAGGGTCTGAGGTGCCAACGGTCCAACTGTCCCGAATGTTTCCAAACCGTCAAGTCGAAGGTAGAGCTGATCTCTGAGTCATGTCCTGTTTCATTGTCTGAAGAAACTTTGAACTTTCATTTGAGTTTGATGAAACTGAGTTTGTGACAAACTCTTGAGATTAAACACAAACACGAACGAATGCAGACGTAGAACCAAAAATAAAAATGTTTTGAATGTGTTCATTTATTTTATTTAAAGCATGATTTGGTTTATTACAACAAACATCAGAACATGATGTCTTGTTTAATGAAACAAAACTGAAATGAAGTCAAATGTGACCAGTGGCTCCCCCTGGAGGTCAGAGAGCTACGCTGAGTCTAAATTCTGGATCATTCAGGTTCCTGGGGTCTTAGTTTGGTAGATCTGTCAATCATTTCTATCAGTTACACACACACACACACACACACACACACACACACACACACACACACACACACATACACAAACACACACACACACTACCCGACAAGTGTCCAGTTTGGGTTCAGTGTTTAGGACACTGGGACACATGGACATGATGAGTCTGGGATCTGACCTCTGACCTCTGAAACACGACAGCAGCTGATCAGTTTCTTGTGTTTCAGATGGAGGCTTACGCTGCCAAACTGAAGGATCTGGAGACTCTGTTCTCGGATGTGGACGGAGGTTTGAAACCGGCCAACAGTGCTGAGATGGAGGCTGCACTGAGAGCCACAGAGGAGCTAGTGGACGACCTGGGGGAGGACGCCAAGCGGCTCACAGGTAACACAGCACTTCATTCACACCACCAGTCCGTGAGTCCAGCGCTAAGATCACAGGTCCTGATTCTCCATCTTGTTTCCTGCAGGACTGGAGAAGAGCCTGCAGGGTCGTCTGTCAACCATCAGCACGAGTCAGCTGGCCGATGAGCAGGACATCCAGAACATCGCCGACGCAGCCGACGACATCAGACAACGACAGCAGACGTACAAGACGAAGGTGGAGGAGGTTCAGACTCTGATGGAGGAGATGAAACGCAAACTGGACGAGGCCAAGACTGACCTCCGATCAGCTGTAAGACTGGACATAAATGAAGTAATGCAGTCACTGTTCTAACAGATAATCAGACGGTCAAATCTGGAGTTTAAAGGAGCAGAACGCAGGTTTTACACGCGTTTCACAGAACACTGACACACTGACAGTTTTCAGGTTGTAGATCTTGGCCTCATGGTGGGAAACTGGTGATTCTCCCATTGGCTCTGGTTCAAGTTGCTGCGCTGAATATCTTGCTCCTGATGTGGCTGTGTTCTGTGACTCCAGTAATAGCACAATGTAAGAAGCTGTGTCTCGTCCTTCCTGTCAGGAGATTCCTCTCGGAGACGCTCCGCTGGGACCGAACGTCCTCTCCTCTCTGCTGCAGACAGCTTCCACTCTGGCTGATCGGTGAGTCCATCATGTTAATTTCATGCTGTTATTGAAAAACTGACCGAACCGTGATGGATGTTTGCGTCCTCACCGACATCACTGTCCGTCCTGCAGACATCGGACCGAGGCAGACGCCGTGGAGCGAAGTGCCGGCGACGCTCTGAGTGACTCAGAGAAGAGTCTGGCACTGGTCCGAACACTCATGAACAAAGAGAACAAAGTCAAGGAGCTGATCGGAGATCTGAAAACCACGTGAGTCTCTTCTGTCAGTCTGAGCTTCCTGCGAAGCATCAAGATAACAGGTTACCTGGATCAGTCCTATTCATTTGTCCTGCTGCAACACTGACAACATATTTCTGGTTAACGTGGGATCGTTCAGCAGCTGCTTTATATCCTGACTGGACTGTAAAGCTTCTCCACAGCCACGGCTGATCGCTGAGGCTCATGGGTACCTGGTTTGTCAGGAAGGCAGGTGAATCATTAGGTCAGGTCAGTCACTAATGGATGACCATCAGATAACCCAGTAATATAGTTCAATGACCCAAAAGACTCCGCGGACTAACAGGATGATCGCCTGGTAAATCTGTGTTGACACTGAAAACCGGTGACCCTCATGTGCTCAGGTATGATCAGACTTCAGCCCAGGTGAAGGGTCTGGAGAACCAGGCAGCCCGGCTTAGCAGCGAAGCCAAAGATGAGAGCAAAATGGCGGACGGCATGCTGAAAGACATCGGCAACATAGAGCGAAGCATCCCGTCAACCCTGAAGGTAACTGAAGGTCCCCTTCAGAAAACACGGACATTTTAAAGAAACTGAAACAGAGAAGTTCTTCTTCTGTTCATTCTCTGACCCTGTGTTTCCCATCATGCACAGGAGGGGGTGGACGCCATGGTGTCCAGGTTGGGTGGTCTGAAGGATGCGGCGGACAGGGACATCTCAGACTTTGAGGTGCTGCAGGACGGCCTCCAGCGAGACGTGTCCGCCGCCGAGGACCTGCTGGTGAGGGGCAAGGCTGGCCAGCAGGTACTGAAGGAAACCTCTCTCCTGTAAAAGAGAAGAGCACTTTCTAATGTAGATTTGTGTCTTTTGGAGAGTTCACCTGGAGTTCAGTCGTCACTACGTCAATGAGGTTTCATGAGAACATGCAGATTAACTTTGTTCTGATGCTTCATGTGCTGATTGGACACAAACTGTTCAACCATAACATGAACAATAATTATAAACACATAAAGAAAAAACAAAAGTCCATTTTGTAACTTGTCTTGCTGTGGAGTTGCATCGCCGGGTGTTGATTTCACGGGGTCCCTCTCTGCAGGTGTACAACCAGCTGCTGGACAGAGTCAATGTCGCCAAGGCCGACACCGAAGCCGCTCTGCAACGCATCAACAACAACACCAAGGAGCTGGACGACGCCCTGAACGTCCTGAAAGGTAAACGGAGCGACAGAAGACACACTTGTTTTCTCTAAGAGCAGTGACTGACAGTGACTCCTGGTCTTCCTGCGCAGGGTTCGATCAGCAGATCGATGGCAGCAAAGCTAAGGCGGATGCTGCTATCAAGCGTCTTCCCGGAATCAACGGTACCATCCAGCAGGCCGTGAGCAACAACGCCGAGACGCTGTCCGTCCTGGGAGACGTGGCCGGCGATTACGACAAAGCACTGGGAACCATCAACGTTCTGGAGAACCTGGTCAACAGTCTGGAGGTGCATCATCTACGCTCTTATGAAACGGACAGAAAACAAGTCAAACAATGAATATTCTTTCTTAACTTGTTTAATCTATCTCCTTTTCTAAATCATTTATAGCATTTGGCTTTTTTGTTTGAACAAGTTAAATCTGGTTTGGAGCTCAACCTTCCGGTCCAGTGTGTCCTGGAGGACAGAGGACCTGCGATCAAACTCAAAGCTGACTCAAAATGTTTAAAATGTAAAAGGCTAAACTTGGACACAAAGACAAGCTGCAGCTCTAAAAACACAGAAAATGTTGCCTGTAGGTGCCGACATGAGTCTTCTTCACAGTTTGACTGCAGTCATTGTTGTTGGAGGTTGTAAACAAACGTTCGTATGAACTGGTCGAAGTGGTCTGTGCTGACTATCTGTTTTGTCTCCATCCCTCAGGGAACGTTGCCGTCTCCTGCTGGTCTGGTGAACGAAGCCACCGAACTGAACAAGGACACGAAGGATCTGAAGACGCAGGTGGACGGAGCAGCTCGAGGCCTGAACTCGGAGCTGGACGCCGCCGGCGGGCTGGAGGCTGACGCTGAGCAGGTGACCCGTCCACACAATGAGTCCAGGACAGTCTTTAAACTCCGTTTCAGACTCGTCTAATTCAGCTGTGTTTCCTCTGCAGGCTGCTGCTGGAGCGGCCGCAGCTTACGACAAGGCCAGACAGACGAGAGCCGCTGTGGGAAAAACCCTGCGAGACATCAACGCTCTGCTGGCCAACATGAGTAAGTGGAGCGTTAGAGCAGTGGCTCTGTCGGCTCGGTATACCTTATCTTATCTTAAAGCTGCTCTGAGTGTCTGAACAAAGATCAACCTCCACAGAGTGTTTCTACTTCTGCCTTCTGCTCGGCTCCAGTCGCAGGCGGCAGTGTGTTTACAGCTAGTTCTGCTGCCCCCTAGTGGCCAGCGGGCGCTCATGCGGGTGTAGGACGTCACATTTCCAGGACGTGACACACCTGCAGACACATGCTGAGCAGCTTTTCATCTGGTTTCTTGTTGTCCTCAGACCAGCCTGGCGTGGTGGATGAGAAGCGTCTGCAGCAGCTGGAGGACTCTCTGGCCGACGCTCAGAGAGACGTGGACGGCGGTCTGAGGCCTCGGCTCAAGGACATGGAGGAGCAGGAGGCCGCCCAGCGACGTCGGCTGACCGGCATCAACCTGGACATCGACAGCATCCTGAGAGACATCGCTAACCTGGAGGACATTTTGAAGGCCGTCCCCAACGGCTGCTTCAACAGCCCCCCCATCGAGGAGGCCTGAGGACCACCGGCAGACATGTGACAGGACCTGCTGCCCAGTTCTGGACTCACACAGTCCTGGTCTACAATGAGGCAGCTGCCGTCTGAACATTAACGTGGTTTTATAAAACACAGAGTAATTTCCAGAGTTTTCATCCTGCTGTCATTATGAACTAAATGTATTAACAGTTTGAAACTACACTTATTGCACAGCGCTATAAATATAGTTGCAAGTGAATTGAAAGAGAGGAAGATTTACTCAAACTAAGAAATAAAAGTCATGACTGATCATTTTTCTTTTGCGTTGTTGCACATAGCAGTGACTGATGACCTTGGTTCTTCTTCAATAATGACGACAGCTTGGTCAATAAACTTGATTAGAAATCGACCTTCCCCTGACGAGTGGACGGACGCTGTGTGTACGAACTCTATTCTTGTGTTTATATTTCTGACAGTGTACAAATATTCTATTTATAACTGTGGAAACAAAGTTCATGTTTTAAAGATGAATTCAGTGTTTTTATTTGTTCTGTTGTCAAAGTGTTGAGAATCCTTCATGTGGCCGAGCAGCAGAAATATTTATATGTACTCCAACTGTTTCTGAATAAAATCTGCTGCACTTCATTCTCATTCAGTCTCATTCTTCTTCACTCACATGTTCAACCTTCTGGAAACAGACTGAGACTGTGTCTACACTTCCACTGATTGTTTCTGCCCACACACAGAGTCAGTGGTGACCTGACATGTGAGCAGACTTTCAACTCATCTGAAGATCAGAGTGGGAAGAAAAGAACCTGCCGAAAATGAAAATTCATCACTAAATAAAAAAATTGGTCAAATCCAGTTTCTGTTTAGTTTCTGTCTCTGTCTCTCTTTCTCTCTCTCTCTCTCTCTTTTATCTTGGGTCAAACTATGAATAACATTAAATTAAATTTTTGTCCTGATCTGTTAACACATATTTGTGCTGAGAAACCCAAGAACGCACACACACACAGACACACACACATACACACACACACACACACACACACACACTAAAAATGACACGCCAGTTTGTGCATCACAGTTTACAATCAAAAGAAGTCAGAGCAACAAAAGGCAGATTAATACAGAAAACAAGGTTCATGTTCAGCGACATGGAGACACACACACACACACACACACACACACACACACACACAGAGGAGACATGAATAAATGTAGAAATCATTGCAGACAGTTGACGCTGATGAGCCATTGATCTGTACATTTGCAGAGTGAATAGAAAATGGACGGTCCCACTGAACCTTGTATTTATATTATAGAGATATTTACTTTCATCTTGTTTCTGTTTTTGCAAACACATTCACAACAGATCATTTTCTACCGAGTGATGAACATTCATGCCAGAACTAAACTAAGCATGCAGTCTACGGAGAGCTAACAGGAGCACAGATAGAAGAAGAAGAAAGGTCAACAGGTCAGGGACTCTCAGGACCCTCAGTGTCCCACAGTCACATTCAGGTCTGAGACGGCCACGGACGGCTGGAGTCACTCGGTCGGCTTCAGAAAACTAACCGAGTCGCCGGCAGGTTCGAACGTTGACCTGAACCATGGCCGATCTGTCTATGTGCAGTTTCAGCTGCTCAGACCTCCGACGTGGCCGAAGACACTGGACCTCATGCAAGAACACTGAAGCAGTCTCACTCCAAAGCTTCGCTCTGTGTTCACAGGGAGTCAGCTTCGATCATGTGACTCCGCCCCCTGTCCATCCGTGATGCACGAGGACGCCGCGGCTGCTACACCTGCGAGCACAGGTAAATCCCTTTCATTCAAACAAAGGAGCAACAAACAGTGAAGACTCAGCTGGAGCCGGTTTTCATCGACGCCTGGACGGAAACGTGCTGCTTGAAGGTGAGAATCTTCGTTCAGATCCAAAGTGAGAAGCTGCTTTTATGGATTTAAACGGTGACTGTGCAGCTCTTCATTCGTGTTGTGGCTCAGACGCGTCGCGGCGACGGTGATGAAGGCGGGACTTAACGAACAACAGAGACTGTTCATTCTCCATGAAGTCTGACTCTTTTATTCGTTTGGTACAGTTGAATTAATTTGGATGCAGACATGACAATTCTGAAATCAACGATCGACTTGTTTATTTCTCACATACCAAAGAGGACATTTCAAAAACTGGGGGAATCTGGGGAATTTGATGATGTCACTTCACTCGTCTGTTTGTTCTCGTGTTTCTTGCATGAGGTCCAAAAACCTGCTCAGATAAAAGTCGCCTTGAAACAGAAGAAGAGTTTTTCCAAAAGGACAAAACTCCGCCGGAAAATACACATCATTGACTCTCTGCAGCCCTTAAGGATTTACCTCCTCTCAACCCCCCCATCTCATCCCAGAAATGCCCCCCTCCCCCCGCGATGGGACAGTCACATGACACAGACAGAAGGAGGGACATCGAAGCTCCTGTTGGAAAGCGACAGCTCAAAGAAGAGTATATGTTTGACACAGACGACAGAGAAGGAAGTTTTAAGGTGTTTTTTTTTTTGGGGGGGGTTATATTTATATAGATGATGGTGGCTGTAGATCCCCCCTCCCGTTCTCCCTGGTCTCATGCGGGCAGCTTCTGGTCTCTACCCGGAGGCGTTGATGTACAGCTGACTCTGCAGGATGTAGTCGATGACGGGCTGACTCAGGTAGTCCACCACGTGGCCGTCCCCGTGCTGCAGGGCCAGTCTGGGGGGGGGGGGCACACATCAGTTCACTCTGTGAGCTTCACATTTAACCAGCTAAACTGGACAGAACGACGTCAGATCTGAACAAACTACCAGCTGGATGTTGATACATCAAACACAGGTGTAAATGAAAACTGTGTGGATGGAACAGCTGCTGGTTTTGGAGCACCTCTGCAGTCCTGAGCTCACTGTGGCCCTGCCGGCATCGACTGGACCTCTGTCCAATCAGGTCGCTCACTTTAAAGGTGAATATTATAACACTTATCTTACATTAGTTTGTAAAAATCAGTTTTCACTTTGATATTGAAGAGCTGTTTTTTACAAAGTCTTGTCGAAAAGCCAAATTATATTGAGCATGATTAAAGCAACAGAAGGGGCTGAATGCTTATTAAAGACATTGTAGATGCTCGTTAAATGGTGTGAAGCTGCATCATTTCTGTGCTCAAACAGACGAGAGGGGGAAGCCCTGCCATCTTTAAAATCATTAATAATGTATTTCAGATCATTCATATTGGTTTGATGGACTTCATGTGTCCAAACAGAGCGACAGCGTTAAATCCCACCTGCTCTTGGTCGAGCTGACGATGGACATCGGGTGGCTCACGGCGTCTTTCACCACGATGATGTTGTCCTGAAACAGGAGGAGACGAGAGGAGACGATGAGGGCGGGGCCTGTAAACAAAGGCGGATGTCAGATCCGCTGGGTCACACTGGACTCTGACCTTGTACTTGCGGAGAACAGACGAGTGATTCATGATCCTCTCTGTGTCGGCTCCGTCACGAGGAACCACCACCATCCCAAAATCCCCCACGATCACCTCCATCTGAAACCAGAGAGCCGACAGCCGTCAGTCACATGTCCAGGTGATGGGCTTCAGCTGGAGCGAGGGAGCAGGAGCTCGCTCAGTGTCGCCGCTGATAAACACCATCATGTTATCAGCAGCACAAAGAGACGAACCTTTGCTCCGTCACTGTCTGATGTGACGGGACAGTCATCCAACCAACTCTCAGCTTCACACAAACGTTTGGACAGGAAAACACTCTTCATGTTTCACTTTTACAAATGTTAATATATCAGCATTTCAATGTCAGGTCAACAGCACGTCAGAGTTCTGAAGGTCAGGGGAAGGAGCGAAGGGGCGGGGCTACACGTGGAGCGGGCGGGGTCAGAGGGCAGATGGGGGCGGGGCTACAGGGTGCTTACATCACTGTCCTTCCACAGACCAGGGATGCAGAAGGACTCCAGCAGGTCACTGCCACACAGGAGCAAGATGCGTAACTCTACAGACGACAAACAGGCAGGAGGAGAGAGACACGTCCTCAGTAAACCTGCTGTTTACTGACACAAACCAAGCACAGGACGGACACCACCGCACAGACACTGAGCTCACAGTCCACTCACCGATCTCCTCGTATCTCACCGCCGTCCCCAGGTTGGCGTTTTCATCTGAAACAGAACATGGAACATGTGATCAGTTTTCTGGACGTCTCACTTTCACCGCTGACACATCTTCAACAAAGTCACCGACAGAGCAGGGAACAAAGGAAGGAGAGGTGAAGGACACGTGAGAGCTGCTCAGAATTCAACTCTGACTCACAGATGGAATAAGTCAGTGCTTCTGCAGAGGCTGGAAAAAGCTTGTGTCCCTCATCACAGAGTCCTGCTTGTGTTTCGTCGTGGACTTACCGACGAAGGTGAAGCGCTCGATGTGAGGCCGGACGCAGCAGATCTTCCCCAGACTCTCGCTGACCTTCCCCCACAGTTTGACTGAGCAGAGGAGGAGACAGACGTCAGTCACTCACAGTACAAACACACAGCCTCTGTCTGCTGAGCTCTGAGCCCCCCGCCCCCCCCCAGCTGAACCCAGAGGGAGGAACACTCACTGGCTGTGGGCTTGTGGTTCATGCTGTTGTGGTTCTGGTAGATGGGCGGAGTCTGGTTCTGTGGCTGACCAATCACAGGAGTGGTTGAGGGCGTGTTGACGTTGGACAGAATACAGCCGGTGACTCTCTGAGGAGCAACACCACATTAACATGGCATGACTGAACAACCTCCAACTGTGCAGCACTGATTCACCTTTCCTGATCCTGCAGCTTGATGATGAAAATATGACATTCTTATTTCTCTGTGGAATGAAGCTCTTCCCCATCTCTTACTCGTTTCTGTAAATCTCAGTTTTTCTATGCTGTTTTTAGCAGATGTGAAAATCAGACTTTGAATCGTTCACGGCTCCTCGTCACTCATCACAACAAGAACTCTGACTTAAAGACTTTTTCCAAATGCGCTGTGATAATAACGGAGTGCTCGCCTTCATCAGGTCGCGGTGATGCTCCAGCACGCTGCAGGTGGTCTGCCAGGTGTCCTGGTAACACTCCCAGGGGTCCACCCTGCAGCCAAGCACACGGAGGAGAACACCTCAGCCACCCTGCGGCACACTGCACCCCCACACTCAACCTTCTACCACCTCCTGAACGTCTGGATTCTGCTTTGAAACCAAAGTTTCTTGTCTTCAGAATTTTCCTCAATGTCACATGAAGAGAGCTGAAAGGTGTCTCACCTGATCCAGTCTGAGGACTGAACGGCCAGCTGACACATGGTGAGACGATGTCTGCTGGGCACTAAACCCTGCACACACACACACACACACACACACACACACACACACACACACACAGAGTCAGAGAGGACAGCTGTTCTGAACAGAGGTTTCACCTGCAAACACTCAACACAAAGTGATGCTGCCACTGTTTCGATGCTGTGTGTCGAGCTGTCTGATGGACTGAAGGTCTGTAAACGACTGTCACTGTTCTTTAGAACCAGTTTGTCATCAGTTGTCTCTGCTTCGATTCAGCTGGAAGGAGACGAGTCATCAACACGTTTGAACTGTTCTCTGAACCTCCAGTGAAAGACGGCTGAGCGTCCGACTGTGACATCATCACTGTGACATCATCACTGTGACATCATCACTGTGACAGCATCACTGTGACATCATCACTGTGACATCATCACTGTGACAGCATCACTGTGACATCATCACTGCTGGAGCAGGTGATTTCATACATATACACACACATATATGATATGTTCTGATGGGCTGTGTAATGCTGTTTGTGGCTGCCTGCTCTGATGTCTGAACCTGAACTTGACTCAGCTCCTCCTGGTTGAACAGATGGGAGATAATAACTGTGAGGCTGTGATTAGCATCTTTGCAAGGTTCATATAGTAGAACACACACACATGTTTCACAGCACAGACAGTTCAAACCAAGCGGGAAGGAGAGTAACAGAGTTGTGCACTTTGAGTTATTTCTGGAAGTAAAAGTCAGATTCATGACGGAAACAATCTGCTCTGTTGATGAAAAGCTAAAGTTCCAAGGAGCCTGTGGACAGAACTACAGCTCCCAGGGTGCACTGCATTGACAAACAGCCAATCACAGAGCTTCACACTCTGTCACCTTCATGGTGTAAAAGTTAAAGATTCTAGTCTGTATATTAAACAAATTCACCTTCAGATTCCGTCAGTTTCATTCACAGAGCAGAAACCTGCAGAGTCACTTCAGCTCCTTCCAGCTCACTGAGCACTGAGCTGTGGCAGTCACATCAGGTCAGATCAGACTCGGTCAGTGCTCAGCGACTGACTGAAGGTGAAGCCAGCGGAGTGTGTCTGCAGCAGGTCATTATCTGTGTGGTCTTCATCACCAACAGACCATCAGCTGGACACTTTGGCTGCAGAGCTGCTGAAACGAGCAGCATCAATTATTCATTCAGAGCCAAAGTAGGACGAGAGCGAACCGCGACACCTGCCTCCACCAACAGACACTTCACAGGAAGCCAGGACAGAAGACATGTTTCCCATCGGGACTTACGGGTTTTCCGTAGGAGTCGTGCACCGGTGAGATGATTCCTCCGATCACGATGAAGCGACCGGTCTTATGCAGATACTCTCGAGCTTTTTCTGCAAACACAGAGAGAGAGAGAGAGAGAGAGAGAGAGAGAGAGAGAATCACTGCCTGAAATCCTGAAGCCAGAGCCGCTCACACAGAGCCGCTCACACAGAGCCGCTCACACAGAGCTGCAGAGGAGGGAAGTCACTCAGCACATCTACTCAACTACTGTACTTGAGTACTTCCATTTCATTCTGCTTCACTGCAGGTCAGACAAACCAAACTCTCCGTTCGATCTTTTGTCTGCTTTTTTAACTGCTTTCATGGGAACGACCAGGACGATTTAGTTGTTTCAGCTCCACCTGCTGGCTGGCTCCTCTGCAGATCATTTCTGGATGTTTCCATGTGAGATTCTTTGGAGCCCAATGAAGCAGGCTCAGGCTTGATGTGCGTCTTGTCTTCAGGCAGCCGCACTGAACGTCGGGTAAAACGGTCTCTGTTCGGAGAGAAAGAAGCTGCTCACATTAGAACGAGCCTTTGACTTTTTGACCTGCTGGCTCTTATTTTGAAAACCCCAGGCTTCATCTCCATTCCCAACAAACATTTTCTTAAACCAAGAAAACTGTTGACACTAACCAGCTCTTTGATCAGAATGTGATGAGGGCAGAGTCTGAAGTTCGACGTCTGGTCAAAGTTTGACTGAATGAGGACGTCGGCTCGGTGTGAATGGGATAGTTTGACTCAACTCGCTCAGCCATCGATGACATACTGATCCCATTCATATCTAATTATTCAATATTAACGAGAAACTCTTTCTGCTTTATTTTGTAATATGACAAAATCTTTTTATCATTAGACAAAACCAGCGTTTCTCAATAAGAAGATGTGACCTCGTGCTTTGGCTGAGTGAAGGAACAGAAGGCACAATAAAATGGTCCTCTTCCCTCTGTCCTTTTCACCAATGACGATGTTTGGCTTTTTCATGTTTCTGAAAAAAAGAAACAGAAAGTTTCTCGTTGCTGAAGCCGAGGCGACGGCGAGATCAGATCTTCACGACTGAACAGAAGAGTGTTTCCTGCGGCTCCGTTCCTCTGCCGGCCGTGTTGTGTCTCTGAGCTCAGGCAGTGTTGTGTCGGTGTNTTGTGTCGGTGTTGTGTCTGTGTCGGTGTTGTGTCTGTGTTGTGTCAGTGTTGTGTCTGTGTCGGTGTTGTGTCGGCGTTGTGTCGGTGTCGGTGTTGTGTCGGTGTCGGTGTTGTGTCAGTGTTGTGTCGGTGTTGTGTCTGTGTCGGTGTTGTGTCTGTGTTGTGTCGGTGTTGTGTCAGTGTTGTGTCGGTGTTGTGTCGGTGTCAGTGTTGTGTCGGTGTTGTGTCAGGGTTGTGTCGGTGTTGTGTCGGTGTCGTGTCAGTGTTGTGTCAGTGTTGTGGCGGTGTTGGTGTTGTGGCGGTGTTGTGGCGGTGTCGGTGTCTGTGTTGTGTCATTGTTGTGTCAGTGTTGTGTCGGTGTTGTGTCGGTGTTGTGTCGGTGTCGGTGTCTGTGTTGTGTCATTGTTGTGTCGGTGTTGTGTCAGCGTTGTGGCGGCGTTGTGTCAGTGTTGTGTCAGTGTTGTGTCGGTGTGACTAAACTGAAGATCAGCAACTCAGTGAAGAAGGTTTAAACAGCATCTGCAGCTCCTTCATGTGGAGACGTGTTTGTGTCTCCTGGTGAGTCTCAGTCAAATGTTGGCTCAGTGTTCGTTCTCCTCCAGCTGCAGAGGGTTAATCCTTCTGCGCTGAGGTCGGACGCCATGTTGTCGCTACATGTTGTAATTTTACTGATGCTATTGGAGGAAATTCAAAGTCTCTGAATCCAAAGAGAGAAAAACACAAAGGAGAATGAACGTAATTAGCTAATCGGTGAATCAACATCATCAGGAAACAGTTCACTGACAGGAAGCAGTTCACTGACAGGAAGCGGTTCACTGACAGGAAACGGTTCACTGACAGGAAACGGTTCACTGACAGGAAACAGTTCACTGACAGGAAGCAGTTCACTGACAG
>JBBMOC010000288.1:126638-143659 GCA_037975185.1 Centropyge bicolor
TCCTGGTTCTGTGGGGTTAAACGGTCCCTCCTGGTTCTGGGGTCAAATGGTCCGTCCTGGTTCTGGGGTCATGTGGTCATTCTGGTTCTGTGGGGTTAAACGGTCCCTCCTGGTTCTGGGGTCAAATGGTTCGTCCTGGTTCTGAGGTCATGTGGTCCCTCCTGGTTTTGGGGTCATGTGGTCATTCTGGTTCTGTGGGGTCAAACGGTCCCTCCTGGTTCTGGGGTCAAATGGTCCGTCCTGGTTCTGGGGTCATGTGGTCATTCTGGTTCTGGGGTCATACAGTCCCTCCTGGTTCTAGGGTCAAATGGTCCGTCCTGGTTCTGGGGTCATGTGGTCATTCTGGTTCTGGGGTCATACGGTCTGTCCTGGTTCTGTGAGGTCATAAGTAAATCTTCACAGTAATTTAATAACTTAAATCTTAAAATAAATGAAGTGAAGTAAAAAGTTCAATATTTCCCTCTGAAATGTAGCAGAAGGTTGAAAAAGACAAGTAAAGTAATTGAGTAAATGTACTTAGTTACTTTCCACTGCAGACAGTGTTGTTCAGTGTTGTCAGGGACGTCATCTTGTTTTGGTCTCGTGTACCTGCTGCTGCTTTTCCTGTCTGTGGGGGCAGAACCTGAGACCTGCCCCCCCCTCCCTCGGGCCTCTGTGGGTCAGACAGGAACAAGATGGCGCCGGGAGGAGCGTTAGCTTCTGGACCAGTCGTTGTCTGAAAGGTTGGCGATCCGGCAGGATGAACCTCTGCGCCCAGTATCTCCGGTAAGCTCGGTGTGGGAGCGTGTGTCCGGGCAGCCGGCGGCGCCGCTGCTGTCGGAAACGGACATTTTGATCCAACAGGTGAAGAGTTTAGCTCGGCTGTTAGCGCTAAGCTAGCTGGTCGGGACCTCCCCCTTAGCTTGATGTTGGCGCTTGTTAGCTTCACATATCAACAAACAATCGATGCTAGCCGCTGTCGTCTCACTCACGTCTGGACGAATGTGTGGGATGTTTAAAGGAGGCTGTGTAGTTGAAGACAGATTTGTTGTTTGTCCTCCGTTAACGGACTGAATGTAAAGCTAACTTAGTGTCACACAGAGATGTCTTACTCTGTTTTTGCTCGTTAGCTTTAGCTTGCTAGCGTCTTTCTGCGTATGTCAGGCTAGCATTAGCGAACTGATGTTGCTCCATAGTAAATGTGATTTAGGTTGATTAACATCGGCCTCTTTCATCTTTAGTTGTCTGTTAAGGGTTATTTACTGTTTCCGTGATTTAAATATCGAGAGGAGGATTAGCAGAGGGCGGCGAATGGTAGCTGTTAGCTAGCTGCTTCTTTGTAGCTACGGTTTGTTGTCTGTGTGTGTTTTGGATCCAGATATTAGACGGAGCCCGAAATCAGCACCGTGTTCCCTGGTCGATATTTGATATGAGCTGTTAACTGTTTGAATGGCGTTTGGGCGGTTGGGCGGTTGGAGGAGCGACAGGAGCATCACTGTCACGTTTCTGTCTGTGCTGTGTGCTTGGTTCCATTATGTGGATCAATGAGGAAGTTGTGTGTGTCACTAGTGTTAGGAGCATGTCTGAGGTCCGTGTTGTCATGTTGCGTGTGTGTGTGCCCGTGTGTTTCTGATGGACCTGTCTAACCTCTTTTTCTCTGTTTCCATCCGAGCAGACAGGCAGAGGCCCTGAAGGCTGACATGACAGGTAGGTTTCACCATCACCTCCAACATGTTGCTCAGTGAATGTACCTGTACAGTGTGCCGGGTGGAGACCTGCACTCCACACTGCTGCTTTTTATTCACATGCAGGCAAATCATGTGCCCTGACTTGTGGGCTGTCGTCCTCATCAGTCCTGAGTTGAGACACTAGTTGAGAACTGATGTTTACTCGCAGTTTTCAGTGTGGAATCATGTGTTGATCATTGTGACCAAATGCTCTGTCAGACTTTCAGTTTTGTTTTCTGATTCCTGAGTTCTGTTTCCATCCTTTTTGTGTCCAGGTGAGAACAGGTATTTTGCAGATCAGTGTTGGACAGTTTGTCACTTTGGACGAAGAAAAACAGATTTGTTCATGTAGAAGATGATTTCTGTTTGTCTCCTATCGTGCTTTTAGTGGGAATGATACAATTTGTTGTTTAGTACGATGGAAATAGAAACATATATTTATACATGGACGATGCACGACGACTGAGTGGCCTGTTCACATATCAAACAGTTTAGTCACTTGATTGATCGTAGGGAGGCCAATTCAAGACAGACAATTCGACCGAGCTCTTCATCAGGCACGTCAACACAAACAGGCTGTATATACTGACAAAAGGATGACAGCTCCACCTACAGTTCAGAGATCATGTGATACGAAGTAAGACAACAAACAAACAAGCGAAAACCACATCAAGAAGACCTCAAGCCTGGACAGTGAAAAGCACTAATCAATGCACAATTCATTGGAAGTTTTCATACATAAACATAGGTTCCCTGAAGCATGAGGTTATGTATATTAAGTAGAGATGGATAGATGTCCTCTGATTGGTTTGTGTATTACTGGAAGATGTTCTGCTGTGTTTGTGATGTTTGATATACAGCAGAGTCGGGCAGTCGTGTCTCTGTTGATCTTGTTCAACCGTGGTTACTTGAGATCGTCTTGAGTTACATTACGAGAGGTGTAACGGCCAAAGCTAACTTAGCGTCAGCACACTCTACTTCGCCCAGGTTTCACACTGCTCACTGTCGAAAAAATAGACCTGACCTGTAACTGAATTACATCAAGACACGGCTGAGACATGAGCCTGCATCGAGCCGGTTCAGACAGCTCCAAAGATTAAAATGAGCAATACACCTGTTGATGAGACATAAAGTTAGTGTAAAGAAAAATGTCACACCTTGTGTTTGGGGGTAGTATTAGTTTTAACATTTGCCAACTTTAGAGCCTCCACGAGTAGTTGATTATTCAGTGAGTTGATTGATGGAAAAGTAATGAACCTATTTTGATAACTGATGAATCATTTAAGTCAAGTTGCAAATAGGTGTTTTCAGCCTCTCAGATATCAAGATGTCCTGCTTTAATTGTAAATTGATTATTGGAGGGGTTTTTTGACTGCTGCTTGGACAGAACAGTCGGGTGGCTCCTGCTACACAGCAGCTTTTACATCAGACCAGTGGACTGATTTGTTTTTCCCCACTGACCAAACTGTTTAGCACTCTTTACATCAGCTCTCACTTTACCTATTTTTACCTCCTGGTTTGATTTTTGGAGCAGAGCAGCAGCTTCGCCTGGTTTGTGGATACCTGCCAGAGTGCTTGGTAGAGCAAGCCACACTCATCCTTCAGGCCTGTGCTGCTTTGTGCTTTGATATGAACGTTTTTCTGGATGACTGTCTGAAACACCTGATACTGATTAAATGGATCTACAGTCTGAACAGAAAGACAAACATGTTTCACCCAAACATGGCAGCTGTTTTTTTTGGTCTTAGTCCTCAAACATCCCAAACGCTCACTGAATTTGTGACTTGTGTCTCTATTGGAGGTTGATGTTTTTCAGTCAGTCTCACTAACATGGACTCAAGTTATAGTCCCATGACTCAGGAGTACAGGTCAATTAGAACAGCAAAGTCTTGTGTACTTGTGTACTTTGTGTGTCTGTTGCATAAGAGGAGAATGATCAGGGTTGCTTTAGTGCTGATGGTGCTGCATCGGACACAAATGATTCTTCAAATACTAAAAACAATTGATAGGTCAGCTAATGATTAGAAAAAGTCCAACACTGCAGATTCTCGTTGTCCGTTTGCAGAGGCAGTGTTTCTCATTTTAGTAAGTTTTGGACGTATCTGACCAAACACAAATATGTATTGAGGTTCAGTACCGAGCCCAGAGGTCACGATTTCAACATTTTGCTTTTCCTCCAGGTGATGAACTGTTTCCTCTCCTTCTGTCAGATTCGAAGCTCGGGGCGGCAGAGGTGTGGACGTCTCGGCAGGCCCTGCAGGACCTGTACCAGAAGATGCTGGTGACTGACCTGGAGTACGCCCTGGACAAGAAGGTCGAGCAAGACCTGTAAGCGGCTGGGCCTACATCACGCACATCACTGTCACAGGACACACACCACATCTGTCGTGTTGGTCTTGATGGTGCTTTTCCTTCTCACAGGTGGAATCATGCTTTTAAGAACCAGATCACCACACTGCAGAGCCAGGCCAAGAATCGAGCCAACCCCAACCGCAGCGAGGTCCAGGCCAACCTGTCGCTGTTTCTGGAGGCTGCCAGTGGCTTCTACACACAGGTGAGATTCAGAGGCTGTTCAGGGAGAAGCAGGTGGTTCTGCAAGGGTTTGATTCTGTATAAATCTGATCAACTCTGTTTCTGGTCATTGAATTTAGTCCTTGTTAAATCCTGGTCACGATTCTTGTCCAATTTGTTTTATAAATCCAGACAATATGGAAAGTAAAAATCACTTCAAGATTTCTGTAAATGTATAGTGTAAGCATTAAAGTGTCACCAGTGTTGAAGTACTCAGAATCAAAGTTCCTTATAATAGATCTCGTGGCCTGTTGGTAACTGAACAAAGCTTCCCTCTTAGCAGCTGGTCAACAGGACAGGATGTGCTTTTGTTCTTGCTATGCTGCACATGTTGGATGTGAGCTGTTTTCCCTCTTGTTTTCCTTAAATCAAATGTCCTTCATTATTTGGTTTTGATGCATCATGATGGGGAAGAAAGATGTGACCTTACACCTGCTGCAGAAAAGATTTCTATGTTTTAGAAATGAGAAAAGGTGAAAACCAATTCTTGAGGTCTGGAATCAGAATATTGTTTCTTCATTGAATTTACTGGTGTAGGTGAGGTATGACAGAATTTACCTGAATGATGATCAATTATCTCTTTGTTCTGGTCATCAAAGACAGTTATGTAAACGTGCGTCTGCAGTCAGAAGAAGTCCGTGCTGTTTACCGACCTGAGCTGCCCAGGCAACATGAAATATTTGCAAATGTTGGTTTTACATGACATTTAAAGTTTCTGAGCAGTGCAGCCTCAGACTGATGAAGAGAAAACCCGTTCTCACCGTGCATGTAAAATAAAATCACAATGCACAGCACAGTGGACTATCAGAAACTGTCTGAGGGATAAAATGACCAGACAGAAGTGTCTAATTATATCCAGCAATAGGAATACCCAGCGGATCATAGTGCTCCTCACACACATGGTATAAATCTGATGTAAGCCATCAGTCAGCTCTGATCATTGGTTTACAGCAGTCTGACACACAGACAGACAGTCTGTACCAAAGAGCTCCATCTGGATAGAAGCTATGACCTCCGGCTCTCTTGTCTCCAGTTACTGCAGGAGCTTTGCACTGTGTTCAACGTGGACCTGCCGTGTCGCGTCAAGTCGTCTCAGCTCGGCATCATCAGCAATAAACAGAGCAACACCAGCGCCATCGTCACCCCGCAGCCCAGCTCCTGCTCCTACATCTGCCAGCACTGCCTCGTCCACCTCGGAGACATAGGTGAGGAAATCCACACGCCTCTTTATTTCATCACAGCGTCTTCAGAGTCTGGTCCTTATTGTACCCGTGTTTCTGTCTTTCAGCACGTTACCGTAACCAGACCAGCCAGGCGGAGTCTTACTACCGACATGCAGCTCAGCTGGTCCCATCAAACGGTGAGTCTGACACGCTGGGTCTCACTTTCTTTACAGTCTGTGTTTGAACTGCTCCTGTTCGAAGAAAACTGCATCTGTACCAGGCTAGCAGTTTCACCCTACTCCCAGTCTTTGTGCTAAGCTAGGCTAATGGCTAATACAGTATTTTATGGGCTCAGAAGGAACCATGTGTGAGTGGTGCTGCACTTTGAATGACTTTGTTGTTGAAAAGTACTTTTCAAATATACTTGCCTTGTTTTGCCAAGAATCTGATCTGTCCAAATGATTTTTCTCCTGATAATGTTCAACCCCTTGAATATCTCATATCATACCATGTCATACCTCCAAATGTTAAACAACCTCACTGTGACAGAACAGAAATATTTTGCTTTATTACTCAAAAAACTTAATTAGCTTGCTTCTTAAAATGTTGAAATGTAAAATAATGTAACATGTTAAAAAGAAATATTTTTCATCCTGGATTAGTCCCAACCTAAATTTTGAGCTGTATCTGAAATCACTTGTTCAGTCCTGCTGATTATTGTAAAAAATCAGAGCTTTCGTTCAGCCTAAAGATTCTGGAGAATAAACATTTAAACTATTCCGGCACGTAGGGCAACACACAGCAGGTTTCATCAGCAGCCATGTTTGGACTTTGTCCCTGTGCATGTGGTGTGATGCTCCTCTGTGTCTCCTGCAGGTCAGCCATATAACCAGCTGGCCATCCTGGCCTCCTCTAAAGGAGACCACCTCACCACCATCTTCTACTACTGCCGCAGCATCGCAGTCAAGTTCCCCTTCCCAGCAGCCTCCACCAACCTGCAGAAGGCCCTGTCCAAGGCTCTGGAGAGGTAACGCCACAGACAGGGAACATGCTCAGTTTAAATCAAAGAATATGATTTGATATGAGTTGAAGTCAATCAGACTCTGCCTGTTTGGTCGGCAGTCTGAAACCTTCAAGAAGAATTAAGGAATAAAGACCTATAGAGATTTAAAAACTTTCCTGTAAACACCTCTGTACAAAGTACTTCATCCTCCCTCTGTGTTTCTGCAGCCGTGATGAGGTGAAAACCAAGTGGAGCGTATCAGATTTCATCAGGGCCTTCATCAAGTTTCATGGTCACGTCTACCTGAGTAAGAGTCTGGACAAACTGGATGGTCTGAGGGAGAAACTGGAGGAGCAGTTTCAGGTAAAACTGAGAAGACGAATCCCAGAGTGTAGAAGTCAGTCGATGCTGCCTGTTTGTTGAATATTGAGTATTTTAAAGTCATTCTTTGATGACTGTGTGTGTGTGCAGAGGCTGATCCTGCAGAAAGCCTTCAGCTCCCAGCAGCTGGTCCACATCACTGTCATCAACCTGTTTGAGCTCCACCACCTCAGAGACCTGACAACTGACGGCAGCGAGCAGAGCTACAGCAGCGAGCAGCAGATCAGCTGGTTCCAGCTGCTCGGACTCTTCAGTAAGAACTGCACACACACTCTACTAATATTGACTGTGCTCATACTGCTACTATTCTTCCTGCCAGTGCTGCTGCAGGAGACTAATCTAGTCTCCACAGAAACAGGTTGTGCCAAACCATTTTTAATACTTTAAACAATCCACTTTAACTGTTGTTGATGTGAACCCCTGTGCAGCCCCCGCTCACCATTGTGGACCAACATGTCCATCAACATGTTTTTATAAAAGCGTGTGTTCTCATTTCACTGCTAACAGGATGTGATGTGACGATGCCTGACTGCAGTGTTTATGGGCTCAGTGGGTGCTGCTGTGAGGCGATCCTCTGTTATTATCTTGCCATATGTACCTGCTGCCCTTTAAGACATGTGATTACCTGAACATGTTACTGCAGGTGCAAGTGAATAAAGTAAATCAGTTACATCAGTCTGTCACAGTCTTAATACTTGTGTTACTGCAGCTCAAATTTCTACTACTGACAAAACTATTACTAACATAGCTGGTCCTGCTGCTGGTGTAGTTGATGATTTTTTCAGGAGTTCAGATGTTTGACGTGTAGCCCGGCTGATGTAAAGCTGTTTGATTTTGACACATAAGACCCGACGGACCGGCTGAGGTCTCCACACTCTGCCCATCACAGCACTTCCAGTCAGGACTGGAAGCTGACTGACGGTTGCTTGTTTGTGGTGTTTGACTTCCTGTCCCCTCAGTGTCCTTCCTGGGGGTCATGTGCAGCCGTGCTCTGCTCAACAAGAACCGCGGGGAGGAGATCATGGGGGAGTGTCCTCTGCCGGCCATCAAAGTTTCTCTGGACTGGCTCAAACTGAGACCCAGCGTCTTCCACGAGGCCGCTGTCGACAACAGGCAGTAGTAAGTCTTCTGACCTTTTGTCTTTTCATCAACGCTGTGTAGTTGTAGTGATGTTTAGCTGTTTAGTAAACGTGTGTTTGATTTGTTCTGAACTCCTCTTCCTGTCTCTCAGTGTCTGGCCCTGGCTGGTCTCCATCCTCAACAGTTTCCAGCCCAAAGAGGACGATGTGTCCTATTCCTCAGGTAGGACACCCGCTGAGATCGATTCTTTATTGAGTTCAGGGATTGATACGAGCTCTGTTCTGAGTCCTCTTCAGGTTACAGTCAGTGCACAACAATTACAGGAACGAATGATTTTGTTTGTTCTTTTTATGATGCAGTGTTCTCTTCAGAGTAAACGCTGCTCTGCATGTCTGTCCTGCAGCATCTCCTGGACACTTTTCATTTTCCAGCAAGCTTTTCACATGTCTGCACACATCAGGTTCCACCTTCAGTCAGAGTCTGTGATTTCTACCCTGGAGCATTAAGCTTTTTAACAAAGCTTCCCGGAGCGGATGAACTTGAAAGTGTTGTTCACATGTCAGAGTGTGGACGTAGTCTTTTTTAAAAACAATGACAGATTCATATAACCTTCCCAACATGGGAAGTTCTTCTGCTGAGTTGCATGTCTAACAAGATGAAAGTTTTTCTCCTCTGCCTCTCTGTGATCTCCGCCTGTCATGACATCCAGCTGTTGTCCTGACAGCTGCATAAATACACTGTGACACATCCATCGTCCAACTTTTCTGACCAGATGCAGCAGTCGTGCAGTTTTTGTTGCAGTTTTATTCTGTACTGTTACTGCGACACATCATGTCTCAGTCACATTTTAACTGCTCGTCATTTCTCATTTTTAAAAATAGAGATTTTTGATTCGGCTGCAAGATGCTGGTTAGTTTCCTGTCTGTGTACACAATGGAGGCTTGTGTGTATGTTTCCATGTCAGATGTTTTCAAACTGTTGTAGCTGAAGGTGCGTTTGTTTTTCCCTTCAGCGACGCCCCTGCCAGAGGAGTTTGAGTTGCAGGGTTTCTTGGCCCTCCGGCCCGCTCTGAGGTACTGCACCGCTACATTCAGCAGGGGGATAAACGTTCAGGTCATGAATCCGTCCGAATGTTTCCCTGTTCTGATGCCTGTTGCTGTTGCAGGTCCCTGGACTTCACTAAAGGTCATCAGGGCATCCTGGTGGACAGGGACGGCCTGCCGGTCCACACTCGGCATCAGAGACTCATCAGTCTGGGCAAATGGGTGGCCGACAACCAGCCAGGGTGAGTTCATCTGCGGTGTCACTGCCTCAGCCAGCCTGCAGACAGTCAAACACCAAACTGGCCAAAAATCTGAGGTTGAGGTTGCACAGTCTGATAGTGATTCCTCCACAAGCTGTTTGGAGTAATTTCATGGTCCTTTGCTTTTTTGAAACCCTTTCACCAACCAAATAGTTGAGTGAGCTTCACTGATCACAGGTTCTGAGTCTCTTCTGAGCTGAAGGGTCAGAGGTCGTCAGGACATCACTACACTATCTCTGTCTCTTCTCTGCAGGCTCATCCAGTGCAGAGTGAGTGAGGACGGCCTCCTCGTCTTCATCACTGACATTCCAGAACAGACCATAGAGGAGCCGCAGGAGAAGGAGGCGCCGGTGCTACAGGAGTCATCCAACGGCGAACAGACGGCTAATGACGGTGGAAACTCTGGCTTGAAATCCGTGCTGTCGGTGGGGAAGACGCAGAGCTCGTGGCCCGACGGCAGCGGCCCCGTCGTCACCTTCAAGGAGAACATCAAACCTCGAGAACAGAGCCGCGAGCCCACACGAAACCATCATCTGAAAGACAGCGGCAAGGAGCGCCGAGACTTCACCAAAGGCAACGGGGCTGCTGGGAAAGGAGAGCTGAAGAGGGACGGGAAGAGGAAGAGTGAGCTGAAAAAAGTTGGTCATGAGAAAACGACTGATGCTGGAAAACAGGTGCAAACATTTAATCTTCAGTGACTTCGTTACTGACAGAGCTGCTCATTTGAATACTTAAATGGGGAGTCGTGTTGACGCAGCCAATGATAGTGTTAGGCTCATTTTCTGTCGTTCAGGTGAAGGCGCAGACGGAGCTGAGGAAGACTCCGGTGTCTGAGGCAAAGAAGACTCCTGGTACTCAAACTCAAACCACCTGCTCCTCCCAGTTCATCCCCATCCATCATCCTGGAGCCTTCCCACCACTTCCCAGCAGACCTGGTACACACACACACACACACACACACACACACACACACACACACACACACACACAGTATTTTGTACTTGTTCATGTGACAGTCAGACATACGCAGATCCTGTCAGTGATCCAGATGTGCATTTCTATCTTATGACTGAAAACACTCCAGTGGTACAAGTGACCATGTGCTGTCTGATCACTACAGTCGGTTTTAATTCTGCTCCTGCAGGTTTTCCTCCCTCAGCCTATGTGATCCCTCCTCCGGTGGCGTTTCCAGGGCTTCAGGTGAATCCGGGCTTCACCTTCTCCACTGGAGTGTCCGTCCCCGGGCCTTTCCTCCAGCCTGGCGTCCACACCCAGGCTGGCACCCAGGCTGCTAAGCAGTCCCACATTCCCTACAGTCAGCAGAGGCCCTCTGGTCCTGGCCCAGGTCAGGGGCCGGGATCCTCAGGCCAGGGCCCGGGACCCATGAACCAGGGCCCCTCCCAGGGTCAGCAGCCCCAGACCCAGCCGCCCTCCCAGCAGGCCTTGCAACAGTCAGTCCAGCTGCAGGTGCAGACAATGAGCCAGCAGCAGCAGTCTCCCACCAAACCGGTCCAGCAGGTCGGGATGGGGAAGAGTCCACCGCACCACCCGGGGCTGCAGCAGGTCAGTAGTGTCTGTCGTGTGTGAACTCTGCCCTTTAGACTGCCGCAGATACAGACAAAGGAGAAACGTGTGGTGCAGTGAATGATGTTTACTCTGGTTGTGTGTCTGGTCTCTGCAGTACATACAGGTCCAGGATCAGCCGGCTCAGATGTGGAACCAGGCTCAGGCTGCGCTGCAGAAGATTTCTCCCCTGCAGATGTCCATGAAGCAGCCTCAGCAGCAGCAGCAGGCCTTCTACATGGCGGCTCAGGATCCTCTCAAACTGTACGAGCACCAGCTGCAGCCGCCCAGCCAGCAGCTCCCCAACATCGACAAGAAGATCAAGTACCCCAACGTCAAGATGCAGGACTTCTACTGGGAGCCCTCGTACAGGATAGGGGACGGTCTGGCTGTGATGGCCGACAGGATGAAGAGGCCTCCGCCGGGTGGTATCTGTCCTGAGCAGGACCCCTCCGCTGGACCCCGGGGACCCCCGTTTGAGGTGAGCTTGGCCTCAGGTGAAGGAGGGGGATGTGCTCCTCTCCTCTGGCTTTTCTGTCTCCATGCTTCTTTTCTTGCAGTCTTTTCCTGCTTAGTTTTTTTTTTCTTTGTTCCTGTCTGTTTTCTGGTCGGAAGATTTTTGCAACAGGTTCAGATGAACCACGCAAGACTAGACCTACCGCACTAACTTTTACTTCGATGATCTATTGGATATCTGAGAAAAGACTTATTCGTCCATTCGTTGATATTGATATTTTAAGACCATTTGATCGAATCCCACGGGGAGACAGAGGAGAATGACGTCTGAAGGAGGCAGGTTAAACTGAAACTTTTATTTGGTAGTGAGTCGGTTGATCAGTGACGTCTATGAACTTGACTGCAGATTTAAATCTCTGCGAATGATGCACACAGTTTTTCACAGTGAGACTTGCTGGACTCAGACAGCCTGACTCAGATTCAGGTTCAGGTTCAGATGTGTGTGCTGTTGAACTGGCTCTGATCTGTGTTCAGCTTGCAGGCTTTTGTAGCTTTTAGCGTAACTTTCCTTCTTTCCACCTCTGTCTTACCGGCTTGCCTTCTTTCTTTTTCTCCTCCTCTTCTTCTTCTTCTTTTTTTTTTTTACCCCTCTCTCTCTTCTTCTTCTTCCTGCTGTTCCTCTTGCTTCATCTCTCACTAGGACAACAAGAGCTCGCCTCTTCTACCTCCTGACCTGTTAAAAACTCTAGCAGATTTTGAGGAGGAGGAGGAGCTCATCTTTACTAAGCCTCCTGATTTCTTCCAGGCCTTGGCTGGCCCTCTTAGCACTGCACCTGGACCAAACATATTTGTATGTAGCCCCGTCTTCTGCCTCCAATGCCCCCACATCTAGTCCCACCCAGACCTAAAGCCACACACTTTGTCATCTCTTCACTGAACAGAGCTGCTGTCATCTTCTCACATCTCCTGACATTAGCTCTTATGTAGAGTCATAACGATGTGGCCTGATTAAAATGTTTTCCTGCCACAATCTGCAGACCAATTCACCAGCTAAAAATCTCAAATTCAGGGAAGATATTTAAAAACTCTGTGCACCTGAAAGTTCAGTGTGAAGCTTCACTGGTGTTTTAACTGAAACAGGGCGAGTCAATAATGAGTGGATGAAGCTTCTTTGGGATTTTCTGTTGAATTGGTTTTTACCTCCTCTCTGTCCTCTTGGCTTGTCACACTGTCCATCACCATATCACAGAAGAGATCATTTCAGGATTTATTTCTGCCAAGTGTGAGCTGGAATGCTGCTGAACAGCCTGTCATCCTTCAGATTGTAGCTTTAATAGAGTGTCTTTAAATAGTCGTGTGAAGCTCCTGGAAAACTGAGAGATTTAAAAGGAACTGAAACCTATTGGAAAAAAAGCTACAGATTAATGCAGGGAAATATGAAATGGATCCCTGAAAGCTTCCATAAAGACAAAAGTAAGTTTGAAAAGAGGCTTTAAAAAGCTGATGGGTTAAAATCCATGACAGTTAAGATAAGATAGGATAAACCTTTATTGTTCCACAGTGGGGAAATTCACAATCCAATCATTAGTCCAGAGGTTTCTGAAACTCTAAATATTATTTGGTGTGTCTGAGTTTTCTGTGTGTAGACCATCACAGGCCTTTATGTGTCCAGCACAGACCAAACAGTTCATAAGTTGCACAGCTCAGCTCAACACTATGTTTATGAAAATCATACTGGACGTGTGTCCAGCAGCTGTCTGTTGGTCTCATCCCGTCTGTCCTTTGACTCCGCAGCTGCCAAACCAGACCCGCATGGAGAGCGGCCCTGAGGTCGTCAGC
Source organism: Centropyge bicolor (assembly GCA_037975185.1). Taxonomy (NCBI): domain Eukaryota; kingdom Metazoa; phylum Chordata; class Actinopteri; family Pomacanthidae; genus Centropyge; species Centropyge bicolor. Next base: position 139,704 of record JBBMOC010000288.1, read on the forward strand.
CAATCATCTTCTCTCCTGCCCATATCTGGCTTCCCCATGCAGGTCAGACCCATCAACTGCAAAGTTCCTCTTCAGATGGGAAAAATAATTAATCTCCAAAAAGTGGTTGCACAAACAGTCACAGAGCTGCAGTGTTTTCCTCAGGTTCCGGTCTGGGAGGTTCTGGCTCATGTTGCGGCCGATCCTTCTGGAGAGGAATCTCCCAGAATTAGATGATACAGAATATCAACCTCTAAACACTTATTTCTATCCTTTTAATAACATGTAGACAACCTTCAGTTCAAAGTCCTGTAGCAGCTGCTGCCTCGTGCTGCCAGTGGCTTTTTAACAGACTGACTCAAGTTATGAATGAACACATTTTGCAGAGAGATGTTAAGTTCAGTGTGACTGTTGTAACAGTGTTCAACCACCAGATGGCAAAGTAGATATTTGTCTGTGTGCGTGTGGACCTCAGTCAGTTCCATCTGCATGTCTAAGAATTTTTTTCATGTTTTAATTTTGAAGATTTAAAAAAACAGAATCAAACTTTGTGAGATGATTGTGGATTCAGACTTTAGTTCAATATGGGTGTTCAGTCCGTGGTCACATGATGGCAGTGGGTGAGGTTCCAGCCTCCATCTGTGTCTCTGGTTGTATTGTGTATAGTCTCCTACATCCCCGGTCTGATGGATTTTATTGTTGTCATCTTGAACCTGTGTTCGGAGATCGCTCAGGACCTGATCGATCGCAGCTCTAACATGTGCTCTGTGTTCAGGAGTACAACCAGAACAGCATCTTCAGTCAGGCCTACGGCAAGAACCTGCCGCCCAGCTCCAAGCCCGACGCTCCCATGATGCACCAGGAGCCATCCCTGTACTCCCTGTTCGAAGGGACTCCCTGGTCCCCCTCCCTCCCTGCTAGCTCAGGTATGTCACACCTGTAAAGATGGAGATGGAATGTGTTCATATTCAGTACTAAACAGTGAAACAAGGCGCTGATCTGAGCTCAATTCTGATTGGCAGATCACTCCACCCCGGCTAGCCAATCCCCTCACTCCTCCAACCCCAGCAGCCTGCCGTCCTCCCCCCCCACACACAACCATGGAGCCATGCCCTTCTCTAACTTCGGGCCCATCGGCACTCCGGACAGCCGGGACCGCAGGGTGGTGGACCGCTGGAAGGCCGACAAGACCGGTGAGGGAGGGATGGGCTTCAGCTTAGATACCTGATCCCAGAGCTGACGTTCAAGTTCACCTGTTCTCAGCTGCTGAAACACTGAAGTGAAACTGAAATATTTACGAGAAGATAACTGACATCAGTCATGATAGTTTGATCCTGTGGTCACATCACTAACAGGACGTGCCATTGGCTCATTCAGACAAAATCGGTGTTGTATTATGTAATCTAGAACAGGATTATACCAAATAGAGATACTGATAAAGAGACAGCAGGGAAATTCGCTTTGACCCGTCCAGTCATATACAGTGTGTTGAAAACATGTGGAGATACAGACTAAACAACTGAAGACAAGTTTAGACTTCATAAAACTGTCCTTCGTTAATAAACTGCCCAACGTGTGCAGTTACTCTGTGCAGTTAAAGTTATGATATAAAACACGTGGTGGCTTTGCTGACAGTGAAAGCCTGGAGTTCACTGCTCTCTCCTCCAGATGTTGACATGTGGTTGCTGTGTTGTCCTGTAGGCGCCGTCAGCGGCTTCGGTCTGGACTACCTGCCGGCCGGCGCCTCCTCCGCAGCTTCAGACAGCAGCTGGCACCAGGCCGGGCCGGCCGGCAGCTCCTGGGCCAATCAGGAGTCTCCGATGGAGGAGTCGTCCTCCACGGTGCTGCTGGACAGCCTCAAGGTTCGCACACTGAATAAACACGTGAACATCTTTCTTTCTTATTTGTATCTGTCTTCTTGGTTCGATTGTGGTTCAGGTGTTGGAATTGTTTTTCCTCACTGTGCTTTTTCTGTCTCTTGTTTTTCTTTGAAAAATGCTGTTTTCTGCTGTTTTCATATTTTGTAGGACTTGAAGTTACTGGAAGTAAAAATTAATCTGCTCATTTTAAACTTTTTTCCTTCTCTGCAGTCCATCTGGTCGAGCTCCATGATGCAGCCGGGCCCGTCGGCGCTGGAGCAGCTCCTCCTGCAGCAGAAACAGAAGCAGCAGCGAGGCCACGGCTCCATGAACCCGCCTCACTGAACGGCCGGCCCAGGCGGCGCTTTGTGTCCGGACGTCAACCAAACCACCACCAGGAGAAACGGGAGGAAAAAAAACAGAAGTTTGACGAAGACGAGCTCCAACTAAAATGGAAAATTAAACCGGTGAGAAACGGTGGAGGCTGGGGAGGCGACACGACCCCCCGACGAGGCTGAAACACCACCCACACCCCCTCGGCTGTGGAGGAGCGGTGACGCCCCTCCTGGACCGGAGGGCGCGGGATCTCTTGAACCGCGGTGCCACGCCACCGCCACCGCCGGGTTTCCTTCAACCCGCGGAAATCTGAACATTGAGGAACATAACCCCCCACCACTGCCCCCCGGGTTTTGGACAGACGCCACATTTCCACTACTCCTCTCTCATCTGGAAGAACTTCTTCTTTCTTTGGAACTAAAAATAGAAAATAACCTGACCTCCTGAACGTCTGTCGGTTCGGGCGGAGCGCCTGTTTTTAGCGTCTCCGCCGCCACAGGCTGAAGCGAGGCGCTGTGAGAGAGCGAGGACGGTGTGGCCGTCGGGTTTTTTTGGGGGGGGGGGGGTGGTCAGGTGAAGCACTGGGGGTCAAAATAGACTGGACTTTCTGATCTCTCATTCATTTTCATTACTGAGGAGGAGGAAGAGGAGGAGGAAGGCTCCCTGTAGTTTAGTGGCTGAATGAAGGAAGGGAAGGAGGACGGTTCAGGTTGGGACAGCTATATAAATATATAGATAAATATATATTGCCATAGTTGGACTTTAAAGGGGCCTTGTCTCTTAGCCGATGTGAGGACGAGGACCGGACGCTGCTTTGTGAGGCCAGGTGTGTAACCTCACCTGGACTGAGCACTTGCTCGCTGTCCGACCTTTTTGAGCCTGAAGGCCGGCGACGGGACGGCTTCGTTGCGCCAGTGAAGGTCACGGGAAAGAAAGAGGTACGAGGGAGGGGGCTAAGAAGATAAAACCCCGTCACCTTTAGGGATAGTTTTACCGTTAGCTTCAAGAGATCGCAGATATTAACTCCAAACTGTACTTTGTGATTTGTTCGTAGCAGTTTTAGCTTCTCGCCCTCTGAGGTGAATACAGGTATGTCTATTAGCTTCCTGCTTGAATATTTTTGGGGTTCTCTTCCTCTCCGGCCTCTTCTTCCTGTTATTTCTTTACTTAATGAGGAAAAAAAAGAAAAGATGTAAAACCTGCTCGCTTACTTAAACTGCATTTACTGTTTCTTTTTGTTCATGTTCTGCCTTTTTACTAGTTTTAAGCAGCTCTGTCGGCTCGTCTGTGCCTGCTCACTGTCCCATTACTACTGACCGCTGTAAACGTTAGCACGAGGCCGCAGACAGACAGACAGGCGGACGGATGGACAGACAGGCGGACGGATGGACGGACAGACAGGCAGACAGACAGAGAGAGAGACAGACAGACAGACAGACAGAGAGAGAGAGAGACAGACAGACAGGCCGTCGGACGGACGGACGGACAGGCAGATAGACGGACGGACGGACAGACAGACAGGCAGACGGACGGATGGACAGACAGACAGGCGGATGGATGGACAGACAGACAGACAGACGGATGGACAGACAGACAGACACAGACAGATAGAGACAGGCAAACGGATGGACAGGCAGACAGGCAGACAGACAGACAGGCAGGCAGGCAGACAGACAGGCAGACAGACAGACAGACGGATGGACGGACAAACAGACAGACAGACAGGCAGACGGATGGACAGAGACAGACAGACAGACAGTCAAACAGACAGACGGACAAACA
>JBBMOC010000289.1:0-61883 GCA_037975185.1 Centropyge bicolor
AAAAACTAAACACTGAATAAAGACAAACAGGAAGTACACAGTCAGACTCACGGTCGTAGTCGAGGCCTCCCCAGCCGTGGGTTCCTGGGTAATTTTTCAGACGCTGGTACTGTTCCTGCGTGACGTGTTTGGCCCACTGCAGGACTGGAATGTGTTTCAGAAATCTCCCCCCAAAGTCAGTTTTGGTGACCGTCGCTCGAACGCCATCGGGGCAGTCCTGCGGGAAGCAGATAACACAGCCATGTTGCTATCACTCTGCATCCACAGTCTTATCTTCTGTGGAGCTGACTTACAACATACAGACACATCCTGCACGGCCACCATCATTAGTTCCTCTCCACAGGTTGCACAACCTCAATATTAACCTCCAAACTCTCACTGGAGGTAATTAGCCAGTGATTACTGTTCTGCGGAACCACGCCAGCGACGGGAGGTTTCCACAGACGCCTTCATTATGAAATGTACGTGCACACGCTTTGCTGATGCATGAAACATGAAACCACACGTGGGCAGACGAGGAGGCCTGAAACAGCAAGTGGTCACATGGACGGCTCTGAGCCAATCAACAGCTTCGTCTCGTTAACTGTGTTTTCTGCTCCTGGTTCATCAATTAAGTCTGTTCGTCCTGTGAAACAGCTCAAACTGCAGCTCAACCCAGTTTATATTTACATATATTTATGTTTATATTTTATATTCTATCCTGTGTGTTTTCTCATCCGCTCTGTGTGTCTCAGCAGACCAGCTGACAGCTCCAGATGTTCCGTGCTGATGACTTGTTCGGGGAGCAGAGGGCTGCAGAGACGGGGCCAGGCTGCAGGAGACATGACTCCATTTTCTAGGAAACAGTGAGAGGGCCCCGCCCAGCTCGGCCTGGCAGCCGCCCCGTGACGGCATCTGCAGCCTGATGGAAACCAGACGTGCTCTGATGCTCCGCAGATATGATACAGTAGTTTACGAGCTCCAAATGACATTATAAAATTAGAATATAAATCACTTTGACTACTTGTTGGTTTGTGTAAACAGCATCCGTCCCAACATAAGGAGCATTTACTCTTTTCAAAGACTCCATTATCTGCTGTCATTGATTCAATAAAAGACTGGTGATCATTCATTTTTCTTACAGTCAACAATTCCACGAAACCAACGAAGATCCAGCTGGAAACTGAGCCGACTGTTGATCCATTCAAACTATAAATGCATGAGGTGTTTTTAAAGATTTCCGTCTACAACAGGAGCCAATGAGCTGCAGGCTGAGAGTCACAGACCGAGCCGGGACGTCAGGGCGGACCGAGGGACGTCGGGACGGACCGAGCGACGTCAGGGCGGACCGAGGGACGTCAGGACGGAATGTGGGACGTCAGGACGGACCGAGCGACGTCAGGACGGACCGAGGGACGTCAGGACGGAATGTGGGACGTCAGGACGGACCGAGGGAAGTCAGGACGGACCGAGGGACGTCAGGACGGACCGAGGGACGTCAGGACTGACCGAGGGACGTCAGGACACGGACGGAGGGACGTCAGGACGGACCGTGGGACGTCAGGACGGACCGAGGGACGTCAGGACGGAATGTGGGACGTCAGGACGGACCGAGGGACGTCAGGACTGACCGAGGGACGTCAGGACACGGACCGTGGGACGTCAGGACGGACCGAGGGACGTCAGCACGGAATGTGGGACGTCAGGACGGACCGAGGGACGTCAGGACGGAATGTGGGACGTCAGGACGGACCGGGGGACGTCAGGACGGACCGAGGGACGTCAGGACGGACCGAGGGACGTCAGGACGGAATGTGGGACGTCAGGACGGACCGAGGGACGTCAGCACAGAATGTGGGACGTCAGGACGGACCGAGGGACGTCAGGACGGACCGAGGGACGTCAGCACAGAATGTGGGACGTCAGGACGGACCGAGGGACGTCAGGACACGGAGTGAGCGACGTCAGGACGGACTGAGCGACGTCAGGACGGACTGAGCGACGTCAGGACGGACTGAGCGACGTCAGGACGGACTGAGGGACGTCAGGACGGACTGAGAAACAGACTGAAGGATTAAAATGAAGGATCGTTTACCTCCAGGTAAACACACGACTTCAGAGACATTTGAAAGGTCACATGTCGACCTGAACCTCGTCCGTGTTGCCTTCAGAGGACGAGTGTGAAGCGGGTTTGTGCAGGACTCACTGTTTGTGCTGGGACGTCGTCACTCGTGTAGGTGTCTCCGATGAAGGGGGGCTCTGTGGACCTGGCTGCCTGTGTGGCCTGCTGAGGCGGCTCCGTGGGGCCCTCAGTGCCGCCCTCGGTTCGATCCGGACCACCGGACCCGGAGCTGGCCTTGGACACCGGGACACTGTTGCCCGTCGGCGTGCGCTGAGCGGCGGCGGTGGGTGTGGGCGGAGCCGGCGTGGCTCGTGTGTGCGGGTGCAGGGCTGGCAGCTGTGGGTGAGAGGTGGAGGGCGGCGGCGGACGCGTCCACGGGTCACTGTTGCTCTTTGTGTGCAGAGGCTCCTCGGAGTCTCCTGAGCTGCTGTGGAAGACAGAACAAGAGCTGGCGGTGAGCCCGGCTACGACCCGGCCTGAAATCCATCATCTAAAGCCTTTTCTCCCTCAACATGCGACTGGAGCAGAGAGGTTTCTTAAAGGGGAAATGTGCTGGTTTGCTGTCATGACGAGGGTCAGATGGACAAACTGACACAGCTCACCGTGTGACACCGAGCTCATCTCATCTAACTGGATCAGGAAGTGAATAAATTATTATTATTGTTATTGTATTACTCACAGACAGATTTGACCTCTGTGAACTAAGGACTGTAAATTATTAAGCAGCTTTATTTCCTCAATAAATAAGTTCAGATAGACACTGGATACACACTGTGTGTATTAGTTGTGCACATTAGACATTAGTTCATGTGGTTTGTGCTGGGAGGTGGGACACTGTCACAGACACACACTCTCTGTCAGAACTCAGAGTCTGTGGCTGAAAACCACAGGCTCTCAAGAGGAAAATGTCTCTTTCTAATTTGGGGAAAACAAATCTTAACTTAACTTTTCACACAATAATTATAGAAAACAATGAGATTTCTTTATCACCAGTGGACCCAGTTAATGTGTGACATCGGCCGTCTCTCTTTTATGTTCGTCAGCGTTGCCATGTTTTAACAGACCTGCAGGACGTGCACTTGTTCCACACTCCAACCTGAGGTCAAACAGTCTTTTAATCTGCTCTCTCTCTGACACTGATGCTGCGATCAACAGCTCAAAACACAACCGGACACATGTGACAATACATTTCATATTTGGCCTCATCATTGATTTCTGTAAATATCTGCTTCTTCTGAATCTGATGCAGCAACATGTTTCCAACAGGTCACGACAGGAGCAACCAGAAACACCTGTTTGGATCCTTCCACAGGTGAACAGGTTCACTGGTAACAGGTGAGAGGATCATGATCGTTCACAGTGAGGATGGAGAGAGGTTCAACACTGTGTGAACACAGGATCAATCCCCGTCAGTTAACATGCTTCACTGACAGGTTTCGCTGAGCAAACCTCATAAAGCTGAATGTGTAACTGGACCTTGTTAATGTTGAACAAAGATCGAAGGGTCAGCTGCACACAAACGGTTTCATGTGTCACCTTTGACCGTTTGTAAAGAAGAGAAACATAAAATAAACTTATCGTCTCATTTTTTTCCCTTATTAAAAAATATATTTTCAAGTTGTTATTACGTGTTTTGTTTTGAGGGATTTGAGACGTAAATGAAAATGATTTTTTAAGACTATTAGAAATAGTAATAATTAAATTTGTTGTTTTTTCCTTTATATTTTTTTCCATTTTGCATTTTTTCCACTAGTTACATTTTTTCTTCACTATTTATTACACACTTGATATTGACATGCGTAACAGTGTCCTGTAAATCATTCACATTTAATTCTTTGACGATATTGTATCATGGGGTCAGGGCCAAAAAAAGGCCATTTCATTTGAATCTTATTTTAAAAATGATTAATTGAATTTGATTGAAAAGGCTCCGTGGTGCATTAACAGCATGAGGAGGAGGCAGGAGATCGCATTAAAGAACGACTGTTAAAACGAGACATTTAGTCTGTGAAACAGAGCTTTGAGAAACGGCCCTGTTTTCCACTTCTCTCCCCAACTTAATGCATCTTATCTGGACGTGCGAGCTTTCAGGGCTGGAGCGCTGCCCGAGATAACAAAGCTTACATTTCACATACACGTGTAGAGGCCACCTCCAGTGGACGAGCTCCAGGAGGCGTTTTCCATCAGCGCAGCCGGGCCTGTGTGGCTCTTTGTTCAAACCACAATGACACAACCGGAGGGGGAATAAGTGCTGCTTACAAGTGAAAAAACACGGAACTTTTCAAACCACTCATGAAGAGTTTAACCCTTCAACCCCAGTTTGGAGCCTGACCTGGATTCTGTCCTGGATGAATCTACCTGCTCTGATCTGTGTGTAACATCAGTGCAAAGTCACCTCTGTGTGTTTCAACCCTCTGATGTTGGTGAAAGCATCAGAGTCAGTTCCTCCGCTCACCTGCTCGCTCCCGGCACCAGGCCATGGAGGTGCTTCAGGGGCACGACGGACCAGGACAGGGGCCCCTCCAGGCTCACACACAGGATGTAGAAGCAGAGCAGGGAGCTGACGGCCAGCACGCAGAGCACCAGCTTCCTCTGGAGCGTCATCCCGTCACCCGGCGTGTGCTCGCCCCGCCCTCAGCGCCGCCTGAAGGAGCATGAGGAGGCGCGGGACGGAGGCCGAGGAGGCCGGGGACGCTGTCCTCCACCGGACGGCCGTCTGTCTTCTTCTGGTCAACCAGGGGAGGGAGGATGAGGAGGGGGCGGGGGGGTCGTGATGGTGGGGATTTAATTAGCCCCCCAACAGGATCTGGGCTCCACTCTGGGCTTCTCTCAGCACAGCTACAGCAGGAGGGAGGCAGACAGAGAGAGTTGGAATGAGGGCAGAGACTCGGGGGGGGGGGGGCAGGATGGCAGGGGAAACTTTATCTTTCAGCGTCGACACCGTTCCAAATAATCCCTTTTTAATGAAACCTTTGCTCGTGTCCCTGAACACAAAGAGCAGGGTCACAATCGTCATATCCTTTTACATCCTGCTTCCATTTGTTTGCTCCTTCCCTCTTTCCTTTCTGCTCTCGCTGCTCGTGCGAGACACAAAAGGAGGGAAAAAAGGAGCTCACACAATGACATGTAAAAGAAGCAGAGAGTGAGAGGAGCTGAGCTGTTCTCCAGCCCACAGAGTTAAAAAACAACAGTCAGCTGAGGCCGATGTCTGACAGATCACTTTACAGGAAACCTCGGCCTGCTGGCTTCAAATGGACATTGTGAGTCTCCAGAGGACTGACCAAAACTTAGAGGCATTAGCATAGACTGAGCACCTCCCCTCTCCACTTCTCACCTCTTTGTAAGCAGCGTAATAAACACAGGCCGAGGCCAGGCGCTGAAATGTGCCCTGAAGTCACAGCTCGAGCGGCTTCTTGTGTCTGAGCCGTCCTCCACAGTAATCACTTCATAACTGGGTGAATAGGAGAAATAAAAGCAGCGTTGATGACAATGTGAGTGATAGTTTCCCAGGCTGCTGCAGATACTCCTGGCTGAGACTAAATGGGGAATGGAAAGAATGTGTTGCAGTGATCCAGTGATAGACTCAGCTCCCCTGTCTCTGATCGGAGGAACAACAGGAAGACTCCCAGGGAATTTGTGTTTTTTCCAAACAAAAACAAACAAAATAAAGTAAAAAAATAGTTTGTAGTTTTAGCAGATATTTTAAATCAGTGTCATAAAAGTGAGTAAATCCTGTTGAATATGACAAAGAGAGAGAAAAGTATTTAGAAAAAGAGGGGGAATAAAACACGAAAGCATCAGACTGTGACAAATCATGAGTCAAAGTCTTTCCCCCTCAGAGTCAGAGGAGTTTTCTCTCTGCTCCATCTGACAGAAACAAAGCTCCTCAAACATGACAGAGAAAGATGAGAGAAAGAAAAGCGTGTGTCCTCTCACCAGCTGAGGATCCTCTGTTTCCTGTGCTCTCAGTCTCTCCTTCATCACGCTCGTGCTCTGGACATATTCCTCTAAGTTGGGAGCTCTGCTGCTCATCTGGTGCGAGCGGCTGCGCTGCCAGCCTCGGCACTGTATGGGCGGGACCATTGTGAAATGAGCAACAGCTGCTGGCAATTGGTCAACCCCCTCAACTCCAGAGCATGAGGGGTGGGGGGGGGGGAGAGAAGCCCACTCCAGGCTGCAATAAAGTTAGACATGAGCAGGCAGCTCTCAGGATCTCTGCTATGCTCACAATGTGTGAGGCAGTGAATCACAACACAGCAATGACAGACAGAAGCAGGACACACACACACACACACACACACACACACACACACACACACACACACACACACACATGTAGATACACAGAGAAACTGTCAGGCGACAAGCAGGAACACGCAGCCAGAACTTCCGCCACACGACTTTTAAGTCTGTTCCTCATCCAGAGCCTCCAGAGCCGTTCAGTGCATCCAGCCAGCCGCCGCTCAGACGGGCCCCGCCAGCCGCCGCTCACATGGGCCCCGCCAGCCAAGCGAGAGTCAACAGTCGCCCGTCTCCGCGGGCTCAGTTTCCTCTGTGAAAAGAAAGGAAATACGCTGAAAGGGGAGACACGTTTGAGTACGCGCCACCGGTTGCTTTGGCAGTCCGGAGGAAGAGAGCTGGCTGGAGGGCGAGGAGAGAGAGGGGGGGGGGAGAGAAGAAGAAGAAGTGGGTCAGCTCTGGACTTTATTCCTGATGTATGAGCTGAAACGGCCCTGAGGTGGTTTTCACTCCACAAAGACGACGACGAGGACGGAAGGACGGACGCTGCAATTAAAGAACTACTGTGCCACAAAAATCCATTTATACAAGTGTTTAATTATTGGTTTACAGATATTTCAGGAATTTAACTATACATTGAAGCAGTGGAGTTCTGGAGCGAGGGAGCGAGGGAGCGAGGGATGATGGGAGGGCAGGGAACAAGCAAACAATTGTCTGTTTTCAAACAGTGAACAGAAGCGAGGAACACGGCGCATCTTCCCAACAGGCTTCGCCTTTTATTCTCTTTCTGCTGATAGATCAGTCACATCTTCTTCACAGTTTTCGAACCATCAGCATGAAAAACAACAATGATTAGACTAAAACGAGATAAAAAAAAAAAACAGTGTGCGCAAGAGCTACGTGTTTGGACACAGAGGGTTACACATGTAGAGATGGAAACGAGAACAATGAGCGCTGACAGCTGGAATGGTTCGTACACAGAGATACAAAGAGGAAAAACGAGGTGTGTGTGTGTGTGTGTGTGTGTGTGTGTGTGTGTGTGTGTGTGTGTGAGTGTGTGTCTGGCACCACGAGGGTCATCTCAGGTCGACATGGGAGGAATGATGGCACAGAAACACACAAAAGCAAGGCTCATTGGCACTTGTAGGACGGGCATGCGTGAGGAATGCCAACTCACATGGCCACCCCCCCCACCCCCACCCCCCCCGGTTGGAGGCCAACAGCCCGTCGGCTGTGCCAACAGCAGCAGAGCAGCGAGAGGCCGTGGCGCTGCGTGGCCTTCGGGCCTCCACGCCCAGGTCCTCCAGACTCACAGTGAATCTCAGTGACCCTGAAACCCACAGTGAGGTTTGACACAACGTCTGGCTCCAATCTGGAATTTTATCTCAAGTATTTTCTTGATTTCAATATCTGGGTCATTGATTAACAAGTTGGCTGATGTGACACTCGCTCTGTCACTCGTTAATGCTTCTCAGAAACAGGCACTGCCCATGAAGCAGGACTACATTAACCCTTACCATTCCACTACACTACACTTCATATGAAGCCTTTACACTGTGGCTCGGACGACTCTCATGTCAGAAAAACCTGACGTACTCGATTTAAACCATGTGAAAATGGCATAGTTCTAACGTCTGATCACGGCAGTTATCAGTTCTGCCGAGTAACAGTTTGCAGTTCTTCCAGAAGGAATCAAAAACACTTGATGTGTCGACTAGCTTTCAGACATGTTACTTCAGATCCCTTCTGTGGACCAATAACACTACGAAGGTCATATAACAGTGGTACATTGGAAAATAAATAAAGAAGAAAGAATAAATATTTTCAGATACGAGGTCTAATTTGGAGGCTGTGGGGCCTTTACAATCACTTCATGTTCCACCTAAATAACAGGCTTTGCTATCAGGTTTTGTGTTTCTGTCTGCTGCACAAACTCCTGTTACAGCCCCCCCCCCAACTCATGCTATGGATCATTCTGACTGAAATCTTATCCACAAAGACTTCCTGTGTCCGTGGAGAGACAAAACATTGAAATGTCTTCAGTGATCATGGAGAGAAATCAGAAAAGTCTATGGAACATGGTGCAGGTGGTGAGAGGCGGCGGCTCCCGACACAATTACAGAACAGAGCTGGAGAATCCAAACAGAGATAGTTTACATGTGTGTGTGAGTCCAGGCCCCCTTTGCCTGCCGAGCTCGACGTGTTTTGTCGCAGTGCAGCCTCTGAATCAGGCCGGTAAAACCTATATGGCTTTTAGCATACCTCTGGTCACATGCCTCGTGCCCCCTCAAACCCTGCTACCACCCCACTCTGTCCCAGCTCTGCTTTCCTAATCCTATAAACATTTTCTATGCACATTCCTTCTTCCCTCCAACCCCCCCCTCCCCCCCCCCATCCTCTTCTTTCTTCCTCACATTCAGAAACTTTCATAGCCACTCTACAATCATCTGTCTTCGGCCTCGAACACGCCATCAGACGTCCCGCCTCTCCTCACTCGTCTTCCTTTCCTGTCGAACTTTCTAGACACTTTCTACTCACTCGCTCACTTCAGTCTGTAACCACTGTTAGTACATTACTTCTAACTTCTTTGTTAGATCCAAACGTTGGTGTAAGACACAGAACAGTGCTCAGAGCTGGTCACAGGGCAGGAGCCAGGGAGCGGCTGTGGAGCCTGTAATTAGCACTCGCCTCGAGGGGGCACAGGGACCAAACACATGACTCAGCAGATAAAAGGGGCCACCAGGAGCCCGACCCGGCACAGACAGAAGCTCGCACTGCGGCTCTGATGCTGACTGATCCATGAGTCTGTGGTTGGAAGTGGTCCTGCAGAAGGAGCAACCCCCCTCCCACTGTACACCAAGCACAGGCCTGGGCTGGTCTCAGAAACATCTGGAACTGTTCTCTGTGGCAGCTCTGTGGGGAACACGCAGGCATTCCTGCTCCCACAGACTGCAGAGGGAGGAGGGAGGAGGGAGGAGGGAGGGGGGAGCGGGGTCACAAAAACTGCAGCAATCTTTTTCCAGAAAGGGAAGAAGACGAAGAAGAAGAAAGGAAAGTCCATCCATAGTCCTTTCATCTGGTGCAGCCTGGTCTGTGGCATTTAAATTAGGGGAGTTCCAATACAACACGCTCCTTCATGCCTGGGACTGGGGGGGGGGGGCTATATGGTATTCTGTATATAGTTTTGTATTTCAAATGAGGTAGGACAAGGTTCAGTCACTTGTTCAACCCTCTGACGTCCCACAGCTTCAGTCTGGCTGACAGGAACTACATCCAAAGGGGGGAAATATATCAGGCAACACGAGGGACAGAGCTCAGAGCAGAGGGAGAGGAACCACGGAGGGCAGAGAGGAGAGGTCCACACGGAGAAACCCGGGCCTTCCTGTCAGTCACTTCTCCAGCAGCTGCTTCCTCTGCTGCTCCCACAGGGCCTCCAGGTGATCCGCCCTCTTCAGGGCAGCCTATCAGAGGACGGAAACACAATGTCAATCATCTCTGCCCGACTCTGTTTTTCTTACTCCTCATGGTCTGACAGAAAAATGCTGCCTGTGCTTCACCAGATTTCTCACCTCGTGCTGCTTCCGGAGACAACTGACCGTTTCCTCCTTCTTCAAGATGGCCGACTTCACTCTGGCAAATCACAGAAGAGAGGACGGAGGGGAGAAAAACACAGGAGATGAAATAGGCTTGCCAATAACTGATCAAAGACTGATTTTGGCTTTCAGGCCTCTGTGTTCTGTTCTCACATTAGTTCCTTTGTTGGAGAGTTGAGGAACCAAAACAAGGAATAAAAAACAAAAAAACAAGGAATATGTTTTCCTTGTTGTAGCTAACTTGTTACTAAAGACTGATTAATCCCACGAAAAGACCAAAACCAACAGTCAATGTCTCTACTAACAGATTCATTGAAGTCTGATCCAGATTCATTCCATTGTCGTCCAAATCTATTAAAAACCCATCACTGAACTTCACTGTTTTCCTTCATCACCATGAACTCACACCCTTCAGTTCATTTGGACTCAATCCCACAAACACTGTCCTGCTACCACAAATACTCACCAGAGACCAAATGTGTGTTAATCTGAGTCCCTGACAAATGCACTGTTTCCTCCTGTTTCAGTAGGTTTTGCTCAAGATGAGCAGATACTGAGCCTTTTTCTAAAGGCATTCTTCAAAGTTGGGCCTGAGAGTCCCGGACAGCGTGGAGATGCCAAGAAACATTTAGAGAAACTAACACACTGATGATTTTGCTCTTTTCAGTGAATTTGTTGAGAATAAGCAAAATACAGAAAAAATCAATTTAGCTTCAAATCTACATCAGTGTTGTTTTTTTTAGACTCTTCTTCCAACTTGTTTCAACAGTTTGTATTTTTCTCTTTCTTGTTTGGACATGAATTGTCCTCATGCACTTCTGTAGAGAAACGGGTTTCCCAGTTTGGTGTGGAAGCAGCGGACTGGCCTGCACAGAGCGCTCAGCTCAACTCCATCCCACACCTCTCCGATGAACTGGAATTCTCTTGTGGCTGAACTGGAGCAAATCCCAAAATAGGGAAAGATTTCGTTGGAAAGTTGGAGCCTCTCCATCGAAGCAAGTCAAAGCCAGTGGTTTTGGTCTGTATAACATCACATATGACGTAATGCCCAGGCTTTTGGTCGTAACGTGTAGATGTCATAAAGTGTTCATATAAAATACAGAGCTCATAAGCTGGAAAGGTCACAGTGAATTCAGCGTTGACATTAATCAGGCCATCTTCAGCATCACTCCAGCCCTCCTCTCGACTCATATTTCTCCTCGTTTAGACACTGGCACACACCCAGTGGAGTCTTCAAGTTTCCACCTTTTATTAATTTTGAATTGCAGGTGTGTGCCAAAGTTCCCTCTCACACCTCGGACGGAACAGATTGTAAAGAGCCAGCTGGTCTCTGACAGTACCTGTTTGGAGCCGACCCAAATCCTGGGCAGTCTTTCCTTAGACACACAGAGGGCTTGTGATTGTCCATGGTGACTTACAGATAATTTGGGGAGTTGGGCTTGGTGATTTCACTTAATCAGAGTCAAGAGATAAGAGATAAGACTGTTATCTCTGTCCCCAGTTCACTGTAACCATCAGCACAGGGAGAGGCACGCCATATCTCTAATACCAGTTACAGTAACATATCATCACACTTTTTACTGGTGTCATTTTCTAACACCATAAACTGTCCAACAGTCTCTCATAAAGCACGGTACTTTCACTTCATTGTTAAAATTAGATCAAGTGTTATCAAGCTCAGTAATTAGGGTGAAAAGCCTGATGGATGACTGACAAAGAATAAAACTAGTTATTAAAGCCACAACTCAGTTCTGATCATGAATGACTGTGTCCCTTTGGCCTCACCGCTGGTGGACTTCAGCCAGCTCCTCTTCCTTCTCCCTGCTGACCCTCTCCACCTCCAGCCGCAGCCTCGCCCGAACTTCTGACACCTCCACCTTCATCCTGCGGTTCTCCTCCTCCGTCATCACCAGCCGGTCGGCGAACTCCTGCCTGATCACCTCTGCCAGGCTGCGGCGCTCGTCCACCAGCCTGTCCCTGGTCTGAGTGGACAAGTTCAAATGGAATTCATATGGAACGTGTTTGTTGTATTGTACATATATACAGAGCAGAGAGAGAGAATGTTGTGTCCTCTGAGGGCTGCAGAGACAGATGAAAGAACTCTTCACCTGAGTGATGTCTTCAGTCTCCTGGTCCTTCTGTCGGAGTGCAGCCTGGAGCCTCATCAGCTCTCCCTCCATCTCCATCTGCTGCTTCCTCAGCTCCTGATGTTTCTCCACAGCCGCCCTCTCAGAGCGCTCCAGCTCCCGTAGCTCAGCCTCGTACTTTTCTCTCACACGCTTCACCCTGAGAACAAGGTAAACCGATGGTGAAGTTCTTGTTTAAACAAAAGAGAAACTGTACAACAACTAGAATTTGCAGGAGTAGAAGGGAACAGTGAACACTTCCAAAATTTCAGGTTCTGGACAGAGGATACAAATCAACAATGAAAACAGTTACAGATGCCCAGAGCAGTGAGGAGCTCCTCCACATGTCTGAGCCAGAATCTGACCAAGAGATCATTCATGTGCTCACGTCAACGTATTCTACGACAGTGCATCAGTCCACAGTGTAAACTGGGTGCCACGTTCTCATTACATGGAGTTAAAGGGAAACCTGGACGTAACAGTGCTGTCAATCACACACACACACACACACACACACACCTATTGTCAGCTGCCCTCTCACACTCCTCTTTGTCCTTGCTCGTCTCCTCCTCCAGCGTCCAGATGGCAAGTTCGATCTCTTTGTCGCGTTCTCGTCGTAGACCTTCTTTGAGCTCGCGCTCGCGACTCAGCAGCCAAACTTCCTGTGGACACACAAGACACACATCCAGTCTGTCCTGGCTGCCGTACAGACATACACACATGCAGATAGAAATAAAGGGCAATATAACACAGATACAGGTACATCCGTCTTTCTTACTTCCTGGTTAATTTTTCTCCATGGATCCTGCTTGGATCATTGACTGTGTTCCTATTTGCAAAAGAACTCTTGACTCATTATTATATGTGATCTCCACCCTGAGGATTTCATCCAAATTCATCCAATTTAAGTAGAGAGTTGGAAAGCACAGCTTGTTCTCACTTTGCTGCTGAACATGTGCCAACTGCCTACGTCACTGCATAAAATGGAAAAAGACCAGTAAAGCAGTAAAGCTCAGCTCCTGCTCTTTTCACAACGATAGTTAACTTTCACCTCTTGTATTTGAAAGAGCTGCAATAGAAACAGTACAAATCTGTACACATTTGAACGAGTGGGTGACCCAGAGGCCAAAGGGGCCCCATGAGCCTGAGAGTTAATATTTTCAGGGCAGGTTTGTTAAACTTCACTGTGAACAAAAGAAGGAGTGGTGTCGAGCAGATAAGAGCAGACAAGTGGCTGCATACTTTCACAACAGAATGTCAACAAACCTCTTTTTTCTTGTAGTTTTCTTCCCAGGTCTGCTTTTCAATGTCCAACCGTTCTTGCAATGCCTTCATCTCCACCTAGTCACACACACACAGCGCTCAGTTGGTAAGCTGTAATCCTGCCAGCTGCTTACACTGGAGTATGTTTGACAGAGGGACAGATGCTGGACAGACTTCTGAGACAGCGAGTTTGAACCTTCTGCTGAAATGAATGATCCTGATGTTATTCTGCCCTGTTTACACTCCTCACCTGGTGTCTCCTCTCCTGTTCTTCTCTGGTCTTGTCCAGCTCCTCTCTGAGGGCTCGTCCAGCCAGAGAGCTGTTCTCCTCCAGCTGCCTGCGCAGATCCTCCAGCTCAGCGCGCTGCCTGTAACACAAACACAAGGAGCTTTGAAATCACAACAATCCCTTTATACGCATCATCTAGAAACGTTGTCAGCTGTCAGTTGAATCACCCAGGAGGTTGCTGATTGATCCTATAGAGGCCGACAATATTGTTACAGGTACATGGTGGAGATTCAGGAAGCGTTCCTCAACTCAGCAACAACCATCTCTAACCTGGAAACTGCTTCAGAAAAAATACATTTTCAAGGACTGGACCCTCATATTAACACTGGACTGAGATTTGACTTGATTTTCCACTGATGGGGCTTCTTTTTCTGGAGATGAGTGAAGATCTTGTACGATAAACAACTCTGATTTATGTCTTTAGATTTTCACTGTGGAAAGACACAGACAGGTGACCTTTGACCTGACCTTGCAGCCAGCTGAGCCAGCCTCTCTTTTTCATCAGCCACCTCCTTGTAGAGACGCCTCCTCTGCTGCTGCAGGGACAGCTCCTCCTCCTGAAGCTGCTTCTCGTATCTGACACACACACAGACAAAGACACACACACACCTGAATGTGACTGTACACAGGCAGAGCACACAAGCATATTAACATACTAATCAATGGAACTCCTGCTAACAGCCTTTAATATGAAGCGTGTTCTTGCAAATGAAGCAAGATCATTCCTTGTGAAACATGGATGCAAGAAAAATGAACTCTCTTTCCCTGTGTGTCGCTCTGCCTCTCTGGCCTTGCAGTACAGCAGCATGACTTCAGTCCTTCCAAAAATAGTCATGAGGAGCACGTTGAATAAACTGTTAAGACTGAAGGTCATCTCTCTCAGGTTTTAATGTAAGCTCCACACAGGCTGCTTCATTTGCGAAGCTTTTATTTTGAAGCTGCTTGAGTATGAGGTTGGAGGTTTTTCAGGCCAGTTGTGAGCTGCCATGTACGATGTTTATTGCTGCATTTCTTGTACACAGTGCTTGCAAACTCCTAGTTATTATGAAAGATACAACTATCAAGAAATGTAAATCAAGCAAGAGAAAAATATGTATATAAGAACAGTATAGTAGTACATAGTATGTGTTCATGTATAGAAGGTCAGTAGAGGTAATGGGAGGTGACATGTCTACCTCTGTTTGGCTAGCTCCCTCTCTCGCTGACACTGCTCCTCCTTCTCCCTCTCCAGCTGTTGGCGGAGCTCCTCACACTGACGCACGTAGCGCTGGGCTGCCCGGTCGTCTGCCTGCAGGAGCTCCGCCTCGTGGAGCGTCCGCAGCTTCTTCATCTCCTGTTTGTGCTTCGAAATCAGCTTCTGGATCTCTGGCTCTAGACCTGAGGGAGGGGGGAGAAACACTTCAGGTTCTGTGGCTAGTCAGGACCTGCAAAATGATTACAGCTCACTGGATCAAATGGGATGATTCATGTTTTTTACAGGCAGGAAATAGTGGAACAACATGGTAAGTTTGTGGAAACAGAACTGTAGCTGCTTGGTCATGCTGCATACAGAATAACTGATGACTATAAGAGACTCCACTAGTCCAGTGTCCATATAAACAACACTGTCGTACATGTGATAGACAATAGATAGAGCGCAGCATGCAACCAGTTCAACTCCATGTTAGGCTACCAGTCGGTGGACGGTCAGTGGCCTTACAGAGACAATATGAGCACAGGAAAGAATCTGAAGTCCTGTCAGCTGAAACGTCAAAGAACGAAAGAAATCAGCAATCAAAGCTGATGTATTTTCAACTTTCGAATAGCTGGACAGTTCAAAATCAATGTAGCAATCAGTGTTTATTCCACACTTTCTACCTAGCTGTCCCACATAAAGCAGATCAGGCTTCAGGTCCTTTAACACAGTGAACACAGTTTACATCATGTATCCTAAAACAACAGTAAATCAATGGAAGAGGCCACCATTTGACAACATTATGCTACGTTACTTCTGAAGGATGCAAGACTCTTAGAGAGGAGCACAGTGGAGGTTACCCCCAAGCAAGGTAGAATTACTCAGGATTGCATTACACACATTTGCCTATTGATGTGCTGATCTTAACAGTGCTTTGCTAAAGATGTTTTAATCTCAGATTTCCGCTCGGAGCTAAGACTCAGTTTACTGTACCTTTGACAGTGATCTCTTTAATCTTTTTGGTTTTCTCGTCAATCCATTTCTCCCGACGGATCTTCTCTGTGGCGCTCATTAGCTCTTTTAACTTCTTGATTTCCTGGGGAGGGAGGAGGCAGGAGGGTAAATGAAGGTGGTTTGTGATGAGGACCATTGACACACTAGCAGCAGGTTATTCGTCTTATACAAGCAAAGGAGATATTTTTGTAGGTCCAAAGATCAGTTTTTAGATGGTGACGACAACAAGGACAAATTCAAAAGGTTATAAGATCAAATAGTAAACTGAATAAACCACAAAGGTAATAAAAGGTAGAGGCGGGTTCAGACAAAATCTGGGCAAGACAATTAAGACAATACAAAGCAATGTAAACTTTTCAGCTACATTTGGAGATGAATGAGAAAAGACTGTGAAGACTCACATGCAGACAGACTGTCCAACAGAAGTGGAGAAGGACAGACAAATGAAAGGAAGAAGGAATGGTAGAATGAGAGAGGTGATCGTGCCAAAGATGACTGGGTTACAGGAGAAATAAAAGTTACCTCACACAAGGGACCCAGAATTTGCCACACCTAAAAGCCAGGAAAAAACAGATATAACGGACAGAGACAGAGAAACACAGTGAAGAAGAAGAAGAAGAAGAAAGGGGAAACAGAGAAAAGACAGTTAAACAAAAGCAGCACTGCAGGAAAGCAAGTTACAAAAGATGAACACACAAGATGCAAAGCGGCAGCAGAGAAGCACAAGTTGTTTGCAGTGAAAACTCGGAAATGCCTCGTGCCATTTCTTAAATCGTCATGGAAACTAGATTATTATTGTCAGTCTCACCATTTCATGTTGCTCCTGCATCTGTGCAATCTTCTTGGTGTACTTCTGGTCCACCTGCTTCAGTTCTCCCACCACTCCTTCACAGCGCTCACTCAAAGCCTTTTTATCATTGATCAGCTGAAGAAAGACAGGAAACATGTTAGACCACAGAGGAAGCAACATCTGAGAAACGTTCCATACAGCTGGGATTGGCTGGTGTACATACACCTACCTGATCAATGAAAGTGAGGTGTCTCTGGATGGTGGCTTCATATTGTTCCTTCTGGAGCTGGAAGTTCCTGCTCAGCTCCTTCTCGGTCTCCTTCACATGTCTCACCGTCAGCTCCCTCTGCTGGGCCTGATGGGCAGGGCAGGACACAGAGAAGACAAACGTGCCTGAGGTCTAGTCGTTGTCATCTACAGCAGCTCACAGGACCAAAACCTTCATTCTTCATAAAACTGTGCTGTGTGTGCATTTTCCTCACCAGTGCCGTCTGCAACATGTTGACGGTGCGTTTCTTCTCCTCCAGTTCCAGCTTGATTCTCATCATGGACCCGGTGACCTCGGCGGCGGTGGCAGACGCCTGCTCCACACCGACCAGCTCCTCCTCTGACAACACAGCCTGAGATCACACAGGAACCAACAATTCATCGACACCAGCTTTTTGCATTTTGTCATTAATCAGGAATTATGATAACAGGATTAACAGGATCAATCTAACAACGAACAGATTTGGATTGATTGACTCAGAAAACATTTATGGGACAAACACACAATCAGAAAACAACACGGTAGCCTTGTGGTGCTCCAGGTGCTGACCTCTCTGTGTGATCCTGAAGTCACTGAGCGTGGCCTCTCCTGTTCCGACTTCTCCATCTCATCCAGAAAGCTCATGATGCTCTGCAGCTTGGCCTCGGAGAGCAGGGCGCCCCCGTCTGGCAGCGCAGGATGGTGACTCAGCTGGCCATGACGCTCCAGGTTGTCGGTGGTCAGAGAGTTTGAGTCTCCGTCCTTTAATGAGAGAAACAGGGCAGATGCAGATTAAAGTCATGGCAGAGTTTGATTAACAGAGTTCAGTCCAAACACAAACATGCCACAGTGCACTGAGGAAGTCTCACCTCATCTATCCAGGCATATTTCTCTTTGTGGTAACACTTTGGCTCTGACAGCCTCTCCGGCTCCTCCTCCAGCAGCTTCAGGGTGTCCAGCAGCTCATTGAGGGTGGTTTTAGACTGAGCCCGGCTGGACAAAGCTCCCTGCCGCTGGTCCTCCACACTCACCGACCTCTGCAGGATCTCCTGGAGCACAGAGAAAGACGCCTTATAATGGGACTAAGAAGCTGCTTAACTTCCATAACTGCTTCAACGTTTTGGCAGATGGATGACTTATGAGTAATTCTGAGATGCAGTAAAAGGTTTACAAATATCTACCTGGGAGCACTGGGATCCTCTGCAATTGGACAAAGCTGGGGACACAGCTCTGAAGCTGGAGAGCTCACCTAACTCTGCCACAATGTTCAAATTGGAGTCTGTGGAAACATTTAACCAGCATTTTTATTACACGGATCACATACTCTGTATCATGCTCTATAAGAAAATGTGTTTTAGTGTTCAAAGAGGCTCACACTGCACAGTATGAGTAAACTTCATGATATAGTGCAAGAGATATACAGACCTGTGTTTTTAGCTTTCACATCTGTGGGTGACATCGGGCTGTTGTTGCTCGGTGAGGCTGGGCTTTTGTTGATGGAGGAAATCTTGGGCGGCTTCTTGCGTCCTCCCACACCAGTCTGTCTCACGTTTTCCAGCTCCACCTCAGCTACATGCTGCGCCTCTGCAAGCCGCTGGGCTCTTTTTTGATGCAGCTCCTGCACAACACCACCAGAGGGAGACATTAGACAATCAAGAGAAGTGAACCTAACTCAGTGTGCTGTGAGTAGATCACTTTGAAATGGTGCTTTAAGCCTGACTTAGAGTTTACACAGTACGTACATCAGATGTGTTCACCTGGGCGGCAGCGAGGCGGGCCAGACGAGCTTTCTCTTTACGAATTGATTTCCTGTCATTCTCCTGATGCTGCTGCTCCAGGCAAATGCCTACCTCTGCTCTGTCCTCCTGATCCCCCAAGGCAAAAACACAAAGGCTTTGTTAAATACCAGGAAAAGGGCAGAGATGGATAATGGAGGAAGTGGATAGGTAATCTGTGAAGGTACAGAGTTATATACCTGGGAACACTGAGAGCCTCTGTTATTGGACAACGCTGGGGAAATGGCTCTGAAGCTCAGCTCACCTAAGTCAGCCACAACATTCAAGTTGGAATCTGTGGAAACACATAATCAATACATATAAAATATGTCCATAAAAATATCACAGGCACTACAGGAACAATAGACCTCTACTGTAGTGTATATCTAAATGTGGAAAAGTAATTTCTCTATAGTAGTCTTGGGTGATTCACAAACTTGTCAATGTCCAGACATAATTTAAAAAAATCAGTTTCCATATTTTTTACACAGAAAAAGGAAACTCATTAAGTTGATCTATCTCATCTCATAACAAGAATGATTCCAAGTGAATGATGATCTATCTGAAGTTCAAAGAACCCAGAGCAGAGACATACAGACCTGTGTTTTTAGCTTTGACGTCTGTGGGTGACATCGGGCTGTTGTTGCTCGGTGACGCTGGACTTCTGTTGGTGGGAGACATCTTGGGCGGCTTCTTGCGTCCAAACACACCAGTCTGCCTCAGGCTTTCCAGCTCCACCTCAGCTGCATGCTGCACCTCTGCAAGCTGCTGGGCTCTTTTCTGCTGCAGCTCCTGTACCACAACACCAGAGGGAGACATTAGACAATGTTCTAAATCATCACAATCCAGAGAGAGTGTCTACAAAGAGGCTTGATTCAAACGTTTTGAATTTGAATTTGTGCCACATGTGAAGGGCTTAGAACCATAAGTAAGCACAATAGTTTCACATTCAAGGTCTAACAAAGTAGATTTGGTTTCAAATGTAGGTCACTGTGTCAACATCTTTTCGTAACTTTCTAATCTACTCAACATTGGAGTCCATCATTTTTTAAAGAAAGCCTTTGTAATGTGTTGTGGACATGATTTCAAAGATGTGGACATTTCCCAAGCAAGATCTGCCTAAGAAGAGATTCTTCTGTGTTGCATTATAGAATCATATGATTCAGTGTGTTTGGAGCATGACACATTTAAGGACTAAAAGTCTGGCTATCTCAGTCATTTCTTTTTAACATATGTGTCTTGCAAGTGGCCCAACTTTAGTGCAAGTGCAATACTAAAACTGCTGGAAGCAAACCAGAGGTGGGCACCTGGATGGCAGCGAGGCGGGCCAGACGAGCTTTCTCTTCACGAACCCGTCTCCTGTCTTCATCCTTTTTCTGCTGCTGCTGCTCCAGGTGACTGTCCTCCTCTGTTCTCTGCTCCCACTCCTAAAAGGGAAAGACACACAGCGTTAATGTGGCAGCAATAGAAAGAGACAGATAAAGCCAGCTAAGAATACAGAGAATAAAGGTTCAAGCTGCAGTAGGCAACAAGTGAACATGAACAGTGCAAAACCTTCGTCCTCTCCCTCTGCTGTCACATGTCACTCAGCTAAGCCCCTCCCACCAAACCCACAAGTTCAAACGGCAGCAGAAGGAGTCAGTTGTCCTGCTAAACCTCAGAATTGGTCTGTGATTGGCCAAAGCCAATT
Source organism: Centropyge bicolor (assembly GCA_037975185.1). Lineage (NCBI taxonomy): Eukaryota > Metazoa > Chordata > Actinopteri > Pomacanthidae > Centropyge > Centropyge bicolor. The sequence continues at coordinate 20,302 of JBBMOC010000289.1, forward strand.
TTCTAAAACCTGAAAACAGAGCCAAATCTCTCTAATCACTTGAATTACAATATGTTACAAAAGGTTATTATGAAATATATCTCCAATGACGGCAGAGCCTGACTGCCTACCACAGCCTTAGGAGATGAGACAGTCTGGAGACAGATGGATACCTTTCTTTTACTGGCAAGGATGCGTTTAAGTGCTGCCTGGTTGGTGTGTTGTCTCTTGGCATGGCGTCTGTACCAGCGTTGGATAGTGACTGCTGCCTGGTTCACCTGCTGAATAAACCTTGAAATATACAAAAGAACTGCCATGAGTCACAGAACAAATGAAAGAAGAACATTAACATCAACGGAACAGTAACAGCAGAAACAGTGTGGAAAAAGCCCTCTGAAGCTGTTTTGTGTGTCTGACCTCTCGGCCTCTTCCTCAGTGACCTCCCTCCTTCGGGACAGGACAGGGCTGCCGTGCTGGGCCGACACTGGAGATCTGTTGTTCGAGGTAGAGGAAACTGAAGAGAAATTCTTCTGGGACTTTGTCAGGGAGCCGTTCTCAAGTGACACTTCATCGTTTGCTGTGGCCTTCAGGATGTTGCTGAAAGAAAATATAATGGGAAAATCAGAGAAACTTGAATGCAAGGTCCTAAAACATTACAGTTTAACTGGGACGTGTTTCTGAAGGCAAATCCCAAAATGTTTAGTTGAAAATAGTGATGGTTGATATCTTATAACTGATAACTGATATTCACTCATTTTGCTGTTATTATTTATTTATTTATGTTATTATTTCAAACATAATAACATTCCAAGCACTCAACCACTAACAGCACTCTGTATAACTCTGGCATGATCCTATAGATAAACCATTAGTGTAGCATCATGTAAACAATGAATATAACTTTCAACAAACCACGTGACATTAATTATTTTGGAAACAATCAACACTAGCCAACAGCAGCCTTATTCATTGGCTTAGCCCTATTAAAATCTCCAGTCCCAAAGCAGGCAAGCAATGCTGTTCATTTTAGGACATACTTAAATGACGGCTTCTGGTTGGAACTCTTAGGCGTGAGTGGTTTTTCAGAGTAGTTGTTGTGTAAGATGGTGGTGACAGAGTTCCCCACAGCTCCCTTGTTGCTCCTGGGGAAAACAAAAAGGCATGATGACACTGTCCAGCAGACATTTCTGACTTACACCCCTGGCAACACTCATGTGTTGGCATTTGTTTGAACTATTTAGAGTGCCACTTCACCCCCTCAAGGCATTACAGTAAGTGATACTGTACATGCTTTGACTTCGTCACAAACTCAGCCCACACTGCTTTTTTGACAATTTTCTTGGAAGAAGGTCTGAGTGTGTGGGTGGAATTCCTGAAGGCGGTATCAGCTGCCATGATCAACAGGTATGAAACATGAGAAGCAGGTAGAAATCCAGAATGCTGTAGTGCAAGTAGTCACAGGGCTGATGCTGGGCTTGTCCCTGCTCTACATGGACTAAGAACTGTGTGTGTGTGTGGATGTGTCAGAGGCGCTGCCCACCTGTTGTTGGCCGTGAAAGTAGCAGCCAGAGCGATGCCAGGCTCTCTTTTCTTTAGGCTGGTGGGAGAGTCCACGCTGCCAGTGCTGCGGGAGCTTGAGTGCAGGGGGAAGGCTCTGGGCTGATCGTCCTTAAAGAAGGGAAACACACACTTGTTACACCCTGACCTATACTGAAATTTGACCTCCTTAAAAAAAATCCTTAAAATGTTTGGAAAGGAGAAACCACTTTTGTTAGCTTGGTCAACTTTGGTAAAGCTTCCTTTTTGATATTGGCTATGTCTTTGAGCTACTTAGGACAGATAATGCAATGATCAAGATGTATGTTAAATCAAATGTGATGACAAGGGTAGCAAATATCATCTGATGGCAAATACCAGGATGTTCCATGTGGTTCTGTCTGGTGAGGCCTTGCTGAGGCTGGACAGTTTCTTGCGTCCATCTGAGCCGCTGTCAAATAGGGACAGGTAGTCCTCACTCTGGTCCTGACTGGGAAACACACACAAACCAGACACAGGTTAGGCTCACTGTTTTATGCAAAACAATGCTGCACTATCTTTTTTGCCATTAACCAAATGGTCACAGGCAGCAACAAAAATCAAGGAATGTTACCTCAAAATCTGAGAAGGTTCAACCCAATCTATTTGCATGGATAGATACCAATAGAGTATGGTGAAAAGAACATGTAATCTGTGACTGTTTGAAAGACTGACCCGGTAGCGGTAAGCCCAAAAAATATTATTTCAAATCTGTCTGTAAAAGTGTAAAGGGGAGGGTTGGCACCATTCTGGGCTCAGCTTTCATGGAACAAGGGCTTAGCAGTGCACAACACACAATTAAATAGGCCGACACAAAGCAGAGACCTAGAGTCGGGCTTTTAGTGGCAGCTTTTGTGATTAAATGTTGTAATGACAGCTGCAGAAATGGGGCTCATCCCCTTCTCTACTCCCCCTCTCAAGTACTGGAATTCACTATGTAGCAGCTGACCGTCTGCTGGGGGGAACTCCGTTATGGATTCCATGTAAATACGTGCATGCATATGTTGATCCCGATGGCCTGTCATTCATCCTTCAAATAGCCTTACACACCAGCACCTCCATCATGAGGCACAGATGTAGGGTGACCTGCTGTCTGGCCTGGCCTCCACTGGTATCTGTGCCGCAGCCTGTCTGTGCTGTGCAGGGTGTTTCTGTCTGGGTAAGTATATAAATGAGTGTGTGAGTGAGCGTGTGTGTCTTCGGGGGGGTGAAGCCAGCTGGCCCAATGAAAAGCAATCTGACAACACTATTCAGGCTGCACATTCCTCTACTTTTTGCTTTGCAAGAGAGCGATGCATGGAGGGGAGGAAGCAGTGGAGAAGGAGGGGGGTGCTGAGTGACCCACTGATTGCCCTGAAAGACTCAGAGACTTGGAGAGGGTATTTAGAATGCCTTAAAATTTAAAGCCCCTCTGCTCTGCATCCTCAGGGGCAGAGGAGGGAGGGGGGATGGCAGCAGCTGCCGGACAATAGAACCAGAGTGTGCACACACACTTCTCCTTTCACTGGCTCCTGGTGGAGGGGGTAACCTGACCTCGAGGTCCTGGCCCTCCCCCTCTAACCTGGGACAAAGCAAGTCCCTGCACCCCGCGACCCTAGCAACAGCCGCCCAGCTTCCCTCTACTCTTTATCATGCAGGAGCTGGCGCGCCACAATTCCTATTGTCCGGACTGCTGAAGCTTCAGGGCTGCCAGCTGTTGCTCACTGAAGAGAAGCACTCTGGTTTTAAGAGTACAGACTCCATGGAGGCCAGCTGAACTACAGAGATTGTTCCTGGTTATACAAGACTGTCTGACTCAGATTATCTGAAATGCAAACATTCTTTTTCTGTTATTTCCAAAAACATGGCCTTCATATTTCAGTAGCATGTATGTCACTATAAAGGTCATTCGATGATCTAACTGAATCTTAAGAGCAAGTTTTGCCTGAGGCTTCCCAGAGTACATGTAACAGCACATACTGTACTACATGCAGTTCAGTCTGTCAATGTCAGTGATAAGGAATGAGGAAAATAAACATGAGACATGAGAGGTGATACAGATTCTCACTAAAATATTTCTTCATAAACAGATAAGCAGAAATAGCTACAGTGTTACTACATCAGTTTTTTTTTTTTTACATTTCATTTAGCAGATGCTTTTATCCAAAGCAATGTACATTCACATGCCGATGGAGCAGCCATCAGGAGCAATTTGGGGTTCAGTATCTTGCCCAAGGACACTTTGACTCATAGGGGGCCAGGGATCGAACCACCAACCTTCTGATTAGTGGAAAACCGGGGTGTGTTTGTATGCGCGCGTTTGTACCTTAAACTGATGTTGGCCTGCTGATTAACCTGAGTGGTGCTGTTGGACCGCCTCAGGTTCTTGATGGAGCGGGAGCTACCAAAGCAGGCATCACTCTGTGGATTTAAAGGGTATGTTACTGAAAGATCTGTCTGCAAACATTACACACTTGGTACCACAGAGAATGCTTCAACAAGCAACGTCAGAGACAGTCCTGATTTCTCATCCCTACATCTTGAATAGATTATCTTATAACTCATAAACAATCTGCAGGCCCATTCTGATGACACTACAAAAGTACACATGTGGCAGTGCAGTGTTACTCACCAGGGTGTTGCGTTTTCCCCTGCTGTCACTAGCCACAGAAACCGAGACAGACCGAGAGAAATATTTCCCAGGTGATGCACTGCTGGGTCTTTTGGACATAGAAAGCTGGGAGCCTGACAAGCTGAGGTCCAAGGCATCTCCTGAGACACCTGTCGAGATGGATGAAGGGCTGCGTGTTGTATGCATCCTCAGAAAAGCTGGAACAGAGTAAAATAGAGTTAGATATAAGACACAATAGGCCACACGTTTTATTTGCCTAGAGATTCAGGGCACAACCACAATAACAAGGGGAGAGAAGGAGAGGAAATAACATCCACTTTCTTCCTGATTGTTTTGCCTCCCAGGGCAACCAACAAGAAAACCACTCACTATTTTTACTACAGCTGGGAGAGAGCAAGCTGAGATCAGAATACAATAGAGTCATTAACAGTTCTTACAGTAGTTAGGTGCTTTAACAGATAGATGTTTATCATGCTAGCTACGAACCAACATAGTTAACTGGTAACATAGTAAATAAAATGCAATGATGCCTTGAGGCCGTAATAATAAAGCCAAACACTGTGGCAGGTGTATATTAGCTCTGTTAGCTAACGTAAACATCTTAGCATCACAAAAATAAGACTGTGGAAGATGACAGATGTGGTGAATATTGTCACATATGAAACAACACAGGAGCAGCTAAGTCATACTAACAAAATATTACTTGCTGGTTATCTGCTAACCTCACAGTAAGCTAGCAGTCATTATACGGTTATTAACGGTGACTGTAGCGTTTAATAACCTTGTTGACATGTTTTTACCCCAACTCATGTTTTGCAAAGTAACGTCATAAGACTAAACGTCCATCTACACTGATTTGTTAAATCACAGTAACAAATCAAAACCACATTAAGCTAACGGTTATCTACCATCAATAATAAGTTGAAGAGAAATTAAAAAAAACGTTGGTTTTCGGGTGAAGTCTTGATTCAAGCTAACAGTTAACGTCTTTAACGTTTCTCCCATCAACACCCGAAACTGCTGGTTTCTGAACAAGCAGGCTATTTACTTACTTCAGGAGCTGGATGGCAGCATCGCTGATGAGCCCCGAGACGCTTTCACGGTTTTAATCCCCGATAAGCAGCGAAAGTTCTCCGTTGGACAAATGCGGGGAACCAAATAACGCGAAACATCATCTCTGTGGTAACAACAGACCGTTGCTCCTCCATCGACGTCTATGATTGGCGGAGAAAGAGCATTGTCCCTCTAATCGCACATCTGATAGGCTGAGCGGAGCTGTCTGTCTACTGTGCAGCTTCCAAGGGGCGTGGCTCAAACAACGGTTTGGTTGACTTTGCAAAGAGAGGCGTGATGGCAGAGTGACATTTTTCCAAGGGATCAGTGAAAACAAAACTCATGTTTTATTTTTTAATTGTTCCCAGACACATAATTAAGAGATTGAACGTAACAAAACTAATACAATTGATCTGTTTCAATTATTTATTTCACTTTCTTTCTCATTTAAATCTTGAATAAAAACATCTTAAAATTGTGAAAGTTGTCAGTATTTACATCAACACAAAGGCATGTTTAATCATGTCCTATAATATCACATATGGAACGAATTAATTACAATGATCAAGAATCATATAAAATATTTTTAAAAGATCTGATATTGCAGTGTCTGTCGAAATAGTTTATCTTCTTTTAAACTCCACAGCTGTCCTCCACACGTCGGCCCCTTGTCCCAGGGTGATGTCCTCCGGCAGAGACTCGAGCCCCAGCAGAGGTGGAAGGTCCTTCTGCTCCAAATGGATCTCTAAGGTGGATCTGATGCTGCACACAGCAGGGAGGGAGGGCATGAAGAAGACAACTGTTAGCAGCACATCCATTGTTTTCACCACTAGCATTCCCATTCACTTCCCTGTCCAGCTGCTGCTTCAATAGAAATGACCTGCAGCTGAGGGGATACAACTTAAGCTCCTTTCCCCTGACAGATGGCTGCCTGGAGGGGTCTCACTCTGGTCCTGGATGTCAATGGGCTCCAAGTCCCAGGGGAGGGTCCCGGGTGTGACCTCCACACTTTAGTCTGATTAAAGCTGTCTGGGATCAATGGATTCCTTTAGACTAGGGTGGTAATCTTTGAACTCACAATAGGCACACTTCTTATGCTCATGAGCTTATAATAAATTCTTATTCCTAAAAATACCTCTCAGGGAATGAATGCCAAGAATGTTTTACCATTTGTTGCTTCCTGCAAAAGCTCAACTCACAAATGGTAAATGAGATGTGTTTTCACTGTGAGGGTACAAATGGCTTGTGCTTACTCCCAGTGTGGCTTGTAGCCCTCGTCAGGCACGGCGTTGTTTGTCTTCAGCAACAGAATTTCATGCAGCTCCAAAGAGAAAGCGTCAACATCTGTGAGTGCCAGGAAAACCTTCAGTGCTTTCCTCTCGTCTTCAGACAGCTTCTGCTGGAAGTCTGACGGCAGCCTCTGAAATGGGTCCTGAAACAACGATCATCAGTTCATTGGAATCACAGTTTAATGTGATAACAAAATGCTTTGAAACAGAAACTGCACTGCACTTCCTCAAATTCAGTTTTTATTGGGGTCAAACTCTGGGCGCCTGCCGTGTCAGATGGCACACTTTGAATGGATTACAGCCCAGAAAATTTAACTCTCTGTGCTGTTTGGGGTCACTGGCAGCAGTTTGACAGTAAAAAAGTGGTCACGGATTTTCTTTGTCTTAAAAGATAACGTGTTTATCTGTGACTGAAAAATCTATTTCTTCTTCTACTGTATCATATCATTGTATCTGCCACATCCAGTAAATTCTGAGAGTTTATGATTTTATTAACACTTACTTGCTTTCTGTTCAGCATGAGCTCAGATTTCCAACATGTCAGGAGTTGCCAGGTGAAAATGCTGTGTTCCAGTTTGCTCTCTCCAAGACTCTAAAATGAGAATGAAACCAACAGGCTTTATGTTTTTTGCAGCTTTTGGCTTCTGAATTACAGCTTTTGTACACTTCACATTTCAGCCGACCATTTTTGAATGTGGGCCACACGAGGGTTTGAGTGCTTTCGATGTATTTTTTCTGTCACAGTCTTTCATTTCTGTATGGAAAACCTGCACAACTTGCCTGACCTGTGTAATCCATCACAGTGAACATCACAACGTCTGCACAGTCAGTGTTACATTATCGCTGCTTGGTAATGCAGATTTAGTGGGCAGTGAATTTAAACATTACACAACATTAAACGATAATGGAGCTTGTTCAATGTGGAGGATTACATCATTCGTGCAGGTTTCAACAGTCTGTTGTTTCAGGTTGTATCACAGCCCCAGGTCAGGCAGTGAGATTTTTATTTCACTTGTTTTCACACATTAGTGTCAGAAAAACAGCCTTTAAATGGGGGTTTATGGAAAAGGGTGTGGCAACAGAGCATTGCTTCCAAAATGAGATCAACATAATCACATTCTTTACATAGCAGAGTTGTAATGGGAATAGCTGTGGGTTCGGAGGTTTCTACCTTGGCTACAGAGCTGGAAATCTGTGGGTCCATCTGCAGTGAATCAGTGAGGTAGGACAAAAGTTGACCCTGAGGATCCCCGCCCGTCTTGCCAAGAAAGCGAAGGCCAATCTCCACCACAAACACGGCATCACAAACGTCTGTGTATGAACGCAGCACCGTCCTCATGGCGCTGCTCACCGAGCCCTTCAACGGTTCCTGAAGTACAGACACACAAACTGTCAGGCCACTGAGATCAGTGTGACAGAAGGAATTTGACCTCTAACAAAGTGGCCTCACAAAATCCTACAGGGGAAACTACTGTGAACATTCCTGGGCTGACATTAGTCAGTTCCACATGAAGACTTGGGTCCATAAAATACGAGAGTGCACAAGTGACATGACCTCACCTGATGAATCTTGCCTCTGACCTCAGTTAGAACCACCGAGAAATCCTGTAGGTGTCTGTTCAAGTACTTGGAGTTGTCCTGATTTGTCAAAGAGCACAGCGGGGGTTAGCAGAATGTGTGGTATCACCTGACGTTTGGGTGCAGCTATAGGATCAGTTTTTACCTCTTGGATGAGAGGTTTTCCAGCCAGGAAGCGCCGGGCCAGCTGGGTCTGGATGGCTGGCAGGTCGTAGTTCCTGTCTGTCTCACCACCTGTCTTCAGGGTGTAGTGGCAGTGGGCCAAAACCAGAGGTAGCAGCTCTCTTTCTGGGTGGCACAGGGTCAGCTGTGTTTCTGATATCCTCTCTAAAGCAACACTGTAATCACTGTGGAAGTTAAACAGGAGAATGTTCACGATCAGCTGTATTAATCACAGTTCAAAGGTTTAAAAGAAGCTGCGTTGGAGCTGACATGTTACAGGTACAGGTGAGAAGATGATGTTCTGTAGATAACGAGGTTCAATTTGTTGAACACATATATGAGTCTGGGGGCTTATCAGATGTCAAAACTTCAACATCAGGACCACAATCATTTCATCCTCTCTCTCAATGATTGACAAAGTTAATACTGATAAGCTCAAGAATGAACCATCAATCTCAATCTTGATCATATCTTTTTTATGGGCTGAGTGGAAACATGGTCTACAAGGTAATCAGGACTGGAATGTGTGTTTGAATGTATTGGTTTGATTGCAGTGTTGTTGTCAGTCTGAACCAGCATTAAAATCAACTCAAACAAGTGGAAACCCAACAGCCTTTGCACTTGACTCTGGACCTCACCTGTCTTCTTGGCGGCTGACTCTCCTGGCCTCTCTCACCAGGCTGTTGTGTGTCTTCAACAGGAAGTCAACCAGAGTTCGGAGACACGAACCCGGTCCGTGTCGGCACGGCGTCAGAAACTCCCCGGAGCTCTTGGCCGTCACCTCCTTCTCACACAAGTTCACATCTGCACCCAGCTCTGCTGCTGTGTATACACATAGACACAGGAGAGAGGAAATGAAGTCATGTGTGGAAGGAAGCCAGGTAAGACACAACCAACCAGGTGTGTGACCACTGGTCTCAGTTTGATCTGGTTTTGCTAATTATGATTTGATTCAATAACAATTAATCAACACTGTATTTTCTTTAAATAAATTTGTGTAATGTAAAACTCTCCTTATAAAGGTGAAATAAACTCAGAATTCTGTTTTAAATGATTCTAAAATAAGAGCCAAATTGTAATGTTTGCACTCTTTGACGACATATTGTGACACCAAACACTGAAGACTTCAGACTGTTTACATTAAACACTGTCAAACTGGACGAGTGCAACACTGCATTAAAAATAAAATAAATTAAATTAATAGCTACATAAAAACATTTTTTATTGTTGTTGAACTAAAAAGTCAGCAACAGGGATTAATGACAGGGATTTGCAGAATTCCTACAGACTCTACATTCATTAAATAAACATGCACAGTAATAAGAAATGAACCATATTCTCACACAGGTTGAAAGATTATTTTAAAATAAGAGACACAATGTAATGCTTCCATTATTTCACTAAATATGATGACACCAAACCCTGAAGAGTTCAGTCTGCTGACAGTTAACACTGTTTAAAAAGTGCTGACTACACAGTTCACTCTCAACAGCAGCAGCTTAATATGTCACATTTGATCCAACTTAAATTCTCATCATATCTCTAAGGTTTTTTGCTATGTTTTGTTTTGTTTTACAAATGAAGCCGTTCATACACAAATAATGTTTCATTGAGTGACAATGATTTTTTTGACGGACTAATAGTTTATAACTGATGCAGAGAGTACAACAAATGATTTGCTATATTTTAACATCTGCACATGAAAACATTAGAGTTCAGTGTTAGTGGAGACGTGCTTACAGTTGTTTGCCACCTCTGCTCTGAGGAGGTTCCACACCTGGATGAATCTCTCCACTCTGTCAAGCAGCATCTTCTTCTGGTATCCTAATGAGGATAAGGACAAATCTCAGTGTCTGTCAGAGTGTGTGTGTGTGTGTGTGAGTGTGTGATGTCAGCAGTGGGGTTTTGCATTATAGTTTTGTTGTACGTTCAATTTAAGATCAGTTGTTGATGTACCTGCTGGAATCTGCTGTAACATCTGGGCAATACTCTGCGGCGAGGAGCCCGACGCCAGAGGAAACACCCGCAGCAGGTCGGACTGTAGAGCAGTCAGCTCAGGCAGGTGATGCAGATGTCTCACACAGTGAATCTGGGACAGACACACACAGAGAGTCAGTACATGTCAGACACTTCACACTTGGCTCCATAAACAACATGTCACTAATCTGAGGGCCAGAACTAACATGTTCATTAGCATGTAGTGATACAACATGCAGTAATGGTGCGGTGTACAGCTGATAATCACATGTCCCTGGTGACGATCGGTACCTTCTGGAGGAACATGACCAGCAGGGGTAGGGAGCTGCGTTCCCGACTTTCTCCCACCAGCTGAGAGAAACGCTCCACCGTCAGCGTCTCAGGCAGCGTCCAGAAAGACGAGCGATGTGTGGGGCAGTCAGAGGGCAGGGACAGCATGTTCCCAGGGTCCCCAAAGAGGAGCTTCATCAGGGGACTTCCAGCAAGTCCGTCGTCCGCAGCGATCCTGTCCTGAGCTTCAGCCAGATTCTTCTGCAAGTTCTGAAACAAAGACGGTATCACCATCCTGTAGCAGGAAACTTCTCTGTGTCGTCCTTATGGAAAAACCATTGCAATCATTGACACTGAAAATCAGCTTTGATTCCAGTGACAGACTTGTAGCCAATCAGTGCACCTCTTTAAAAACACTGCATTTCTTACTTGCAGTACTGGCTTGATGGCAGAATCACAGACGAGCTTCTCCCACTGCTGTCGTCCTTGTTTGGAGGACAGATCATGTCTTGCCTGGTGGGAACCTGTGAACACACGACAGAGTGATACCACATGTGTTTCACATGAACAACGAGCGTTTGAAAATCGTTGGAACGTCAGAATCACCTGTAGTGAATCCTGCGCAGGTATTGAGAATCAAGTGAACAGTGACGGCCGTGTTGTCCATGTTCTGATCCAGCGTCTGCCCCAGCACACGCATGTCCTTCTCAAGGTGGCTCCTCAGGAAGTGGAAAACATCTCGGGGTCGGGGGTGGATCATTTCACCAACTCCCTACAACAAAACACACCACAGCATTATTACATACTTTTTAATACCTGTGGTCTACAAAGTGTCCAGTGCAGTAACATTAGCTGAGGCCTCACTCTGTGATGTGTCATGGCGCCCTGCAGCATGGCCAGGTGTGTGAGCAGCCGCAGCACGCAGGACTGAGCTGAGGTCATTTGTCTTTCAGGGGCCTCAGACCTCTGTCGAGCCTCTCCTAATATGTGTCCTGTCCGAGTTTGATCTCTGACACTTTATACACAAGAGAAGAGCACGAATTAGATCAAAGACAAATATATGATGAAAGATGTTGTCACCAAGTTGAGTGAAGAGATTAATACCTTTGTCCTTCATGTTTAGTGAATCCAGGGACTGGTAAGTGACTCTGCCCTCCGATAGGAAGTCCACAGTCTGGGCATTTTGATATAACCACCGGTTTACCGCACTATGGGACAACACAGAAGCATATAATATATTACATATTGAATTTCCTTATTGTTAAGGAGAGCTTGCTAGATTGACACGAAAGACGTCCGTACCTCTCCCACAAAGCACACATGTCCGTTGGCACAAGCTGCGAATGATGAAAAAGACATTAAAGACATCCTGATTGAATGTTCACAGAGAAGTTAAGTTAACTCTTTATGGTGTACTTACAGTACTGCTGTAACTTCCTCTCTCCACTCAACCACTGTCTGGCCTCACTTGTGTGATCGTCGGGCATGGTTGGCAGAAAGGAGTCCTGGAGGAAAACTTAGGTTGAGTCATAGAATTTCATTCATGGAGTATGACGAAGGTATGTTACTCTCAGTTTCTTATCAGGAAAATCATCAGTGTTTCTACAATAACACAAGTGAAAATTAAATTTTTTTGGAATCAGAGCCACAGTTTAACCATGAATTGACTGTTGTTGTGACTATAATCAATAGCTTGAATTTGCACTCGTCTCCTGAGCTGTGTGTGAAGCAAGAGGACACTTGAACACATTGCTACATAAATCATGAGGAAAAACTTGTAACGAGCTCTCGAGTAGAAGCTGAGAACGTGGAGTGAAGTTCCTCTGGGGAGGTAGGAGACAGAATGAAGCAAGGTGGAGTGTAAGTGTCTCACTGTGACATTCTGCGGCTGGAAGGCGATCTGGCACAGAGGAGCCAGTAGAGGATTTCCACTGAGCAGCACAGAGTCCAGGTGGACCAGCAGCTCCAGGACGGGTGGTCTCTGAGCCAAAAGGCCGGAGCCCGGCCCACCGGTCTCCTTTGACAGAAGTGTAGTGCAGAAATCCCTGAACTCTCTCGGCCTGAGGTTTTTCAGGAGCTCCTCCACTCTTGTTGTTTCCTGTAAGTTCGTGGAGAGTCACATGTTAAAGAGAGAAAGTCAATTTACCATAGACACAATGACCAGCTGACATGGGGCATAGTGACCTGTGGGGAGGGGCGTACGTTGACGTCCGGTGATTTGTAGCGGCACGTGACCTGTCGGAACAAGGCCAGGGCCAGGAGGCTGATCTGAGAACCCTTCAGCTTCTACAGACAAAATCCAACAACAGAGAAGTGAAGGAGGAGCAGGAGACGTGTAGAGACGCTGAAGCAGCATCATCTGCTCATCTTCATTACATTACTACACAAACTACACATTGTTAACATCAGTCTTCCCGTCACCCCCCGAGTCTCTGACCTGTATTTCTGTCAGGAGGGGGTCAGACCTGTTCTCCAGCAGAACCTGGGCCACAGCGTCTCTCAGAGCTCGGTACGGCGTCCCGCAGCAGAGGAACGGGTCCACGTTAGCCGGGATCATCCGCTGTGAGGAGAGAGGAATGGTTTGGTCTTTGTTTTCCTTCTGACTGACAACAGTAACAGAGCACTGTAGTTCCATGTTACAGATGTCAGTTAATCTGAAAATTAATCAGCAGCTACTTTGATAATCCATGAATGGGTTATGTCACTTTTTAAGCAAAAATTCTTTCTCTGGTTCAAACTTCTCGTATTTGAATGTTTCCCTGTTTTCTGACAGGACACAGTCAGAGTTGTTTCTGTTTCCCTGGGATACCTGCAGTCGAAGCAGATCTGCAGGGAAGACCCATCTCCAGGCCGGGTTGTTGAGCAGGGACAGGATGCAGTCCACACCAGAGAGTCTGTGCAGGGCTCGCAGCAGGTACACCCTGTGCCAGTCGTTCCCGCAGTACTCACACACCGCCTTCACCTGCATCAGGTACTGAGCCTCCACCGCCTGTCGGCCTGCATTTCATGAAGACACAAAAACTTGACATGGTCCTTTACTTTTTCTAATGATACTTCAAATCTATGTATTGATGCATCAAATATCATTTTAGGCAGTTTACAATTGTACAAAGTCTAAATAAAACTAAGTGATGAAGTTCCTGTGATTGCAGTTAAACAAAGTTACACACCTTGAGCAGCAGCTCTCTCCAGCAGCCATGCAGCCGTGCTCAGGCAGATTCTCAGCCTGGCTACGTTGAGCAGGAACTCTGCTGGGTCCTCTTGTCTGTCCAGAGTCTGTTTCCTTGCAATTCGACCCAGGAATTTAGTTTCTGCTTGTCTCTGCTGTTCTCTGCTCTGCTCCCCTTCTCTGGCTTCTGAGCACAACAGAGAGTCCTGAGAGAAATGAAGAAAGCATCGTGAACATCGAGTCATGGCATTTAACTGGAACATATACATAAATACTGAAACACAATCTCACAATGAAAGAAACAAACACAGTGTTCAGAACTATCTTCACTCTGAACAGTGTTCATGCAGAAAGCACAGATGGGTTCATTTTCTACCTGGAAGCAGTTGACAAACAGCAGGTAGAGTTCAGTACGATCTTCTCTGCTCAGAACGTTCTCCTCCAGATTCTTGAGGTACGTCTGAATGTGAGCTTTCACCTGGTCAAAACTGACACACACACCTTGATTTACACACACGCAGCTTCTAGAGAAATATATGTTACAATAAATACACATTTAGGATCATTTAAGCCAAGTGTTTCCATTTAAGGAAACTTTCTACTTTTCTTCCTTTCTTATTTTCCTGATTCGATTTTAATGCTTTTGAATGAGCAAACGGTTCCTGTTCTTTCTCCACCTCTGCTCACTGGGCTCATGCAAACCCTCACCTGTACTGCAGCAGCAGCTTGGGCAGCACAGACCGCACCACCGGACTGTTGTCCACACACTCCAGGAAGGGGCTGAGCTCTCTGGTCTTGTATACGTCTCCTGCATCCAGCCAGAGAATAAAAGCGGTGAATGCCTCGTTATCACATCAATCATCTTGTTACCATCACTGACTGCTTCACTCACTGACCGTGAGCAGAGACGAGTAAGGAGAAGAGCAGCTCCACCACGCCCTCTGCAGGCCTCTGCCCCTCACACAGACAGAACCGGGACACCACCTCCAGGAAGAAGGAGTTACAGCACTCTCTGACGGCTGCTTGCTGCTGAAGTGCTGCCCTGAACCACCAAGAGGCAAAAGATTACTGAGAGGCTGAAATATTCATTAGAAAACAGCTTTGGATAAGTTGATGCTTCACTTGCTTGGACTTTGTTTCACACACATTCTCCCTTCTAACATTAATTCTCTCTAATATCAAGTTCATTATAAGGCGATGAGGGATTTTTCTGAACCTACTTGATGGTGTGAGAAACAGTTGGCTGGAAGTCCGGAGGCAGGTCTGTCCTGCATTTAGGGCATGAACGTTTGTGTGGCTGAACGCAGCGTTGGAGACACGACAAACAGAAGACATGGTGGCAGGGCAGGACGCACGGCTGCGTGGGCTCCTCCAGACAAACTGGGCAGCACAAGCCGAACCTTTACAGAAGAAAATATCACAAGAGATCAACTACTGAAATGTGAGGTACAAAATATAGATCCTAGTAATATTCATTATCTTGTTTTGTACATTAGAAAGTCAACAATTTGTGTATGTCTTGTAACAAATTGTGAATGGTTTTTGTGAGACGTTTCTGCTTGTGCTCTTAAAAAAAACAGTGAAGCTGGGGTCAAACTATCTTATAGGAATAAGTCCACAACAGAAACACTGTACACAAACTGTAAGGGCAGATCCTGACCTCAGATCCCTGCTGATACACTCATCATGAAAAGAGTTGAGGATCCGGATCAGCTGCTGCAGTGTGTTCACGCTCCTCACATCAGGTGACTCCTGCATCAGCTGAAACAGAGAAAAAAATATCTGAAAATGTGTCTTAATTTTTTCCCCACTCATCTCTCTCCACTCTGATTTTTACAACTATCAAAACATTAGACTTTGTATCCTGCTTTTAGCAAGAAACCTCTTGTCCTTTCTGATCCTTTCTGGGCCTTTATAAACATATATGAAAGGTTTGCAGGGAGAAATACCTGAGGTGCTGTTTCACACAACAAATGTCACTGAATAAAAAGAAGCTTAGGTTGTTATCTGCTAACTGAACTGATCCTCAGATAAGATGCTTCTGAACCTGGCAAGTTTCTGCCTCAACTAAATAATTTCCTTTCAGTCACATCATGATGAAAATACTATAAAAAAAGAGTTGACTTACTTTCAGGAGAAGGTTGCAGTGTTTGAGAGCCAGCTCTTTTAATCTGGACTCATTCTGTTGAACTTTCAAAATGACTTGTTGGATGAAGGATGCAACGACCAGCATCCCATGCCACAGTGACCTGAGAGGACAAATTCTGCTATAAACAAAGCCTGAGACACTGAAAGCCTGTGTTGCTCATGGTGCATCTGGCCAGACTCACCTGATGGAGTCCAGATGTTGCAGACAACTGGGGCTGCAGAGCGAACTGTACTTCTGACCAAAGGCTCTGTCCAGACACGGCTGCAGGAACTCCACTCTGCTCACAAAGGACTCGCACTCATGCAGGTACGTCACAGCCAGTAGTTTGGTCTGTTCAACACAGATTCCAAGAGCCACGATGTCCTCCAGCTGCCAAAGATAAAGATAAATCATAGTGAAATTATGTAAACTTTTACATGCTGTAGTTAGCATTCTAACACCTATAGGATGCTATCATCCTGATGATCATCAGGTGTTCACTGGTGTCACAGTAGACACAGAAGTGTCTCATCATAAATTGACAACTGGAAATTTGGCCTGTTGGTGGCACTAGATGAAACACCCTAAACGTCCCAACCATTTTATGCAATAGTCTAAGAGATTTCAGACGACGATGTTTAAAATAAAGCCAGAAAGTTGTTCTCACCATCTCTCGGGGCTCCTTCTTCGAGCCCTGCTGAACGACATCAGAGGCTAACTGGGGCTGCAGCAGAAAGATGTGGCTGAGAGTGTCCAGCCTGGGGGCAAAATGTTTGGCAGCAGCCATTATCCAGGCAGGAGAGAGGTCAGCGGCAGCGCCCATGGACGTCTGAAGCTCCGACACGCAGCCCAACATGGCCCTGGTGAACACCTGTTCATGACGTGTAAAAGGTCAAGATTATTTGGCTCTTCCCAAACGTTTCAGCTCAATGTGTGGCATCATGATGTCTGTACCCTGAGCTCATTCTTGGACTTGATCTTCAAAGAAAGCAGCAGAAAGTCTTGGAGGTAGTGGTGTCCATACTCCAGTCTCTCCTCGTCTGATAGTTTGTGTAAGTGATTGCTCAGCCTGCTGTTACTGAAGGTGCTCACAAACTGGAGGACCCTCTCTGTGCCGTCTCCTCTCGTTACTGAAGTAATGATAATGATAATAATGATAAGAGCCAGAAATAAATATCATATCACACTGTACCAGGCAGTACACTTCATGATCTCTCCATGATTTTATACATTAAGTCATTAAAAACTCTATGGGACCAAGGCCAACCTGGCATAAATTCTGATTCCTCCCACAGGCTTTCAAGGTGCATTTGGACGAGCCAGCTGAAGGCAGCAGCGCAGGGTTGTTCCTCACCATCCAACATGAAGTAGTGCTGCACAAGCACTTCCTGGTCTGACTCACTGGAATGTGTAAAACAGAAAGATGACGCCTTTGTTGGTTAAATTCACTGTGGGAGAGATACAGAAGAAGTAATCCACTGTACCTTGTCTTCTGGAGAGGGGTTAGGTCTAAAACCTGTGAATCTGCCAGGATGTCCAACCAAAGCTGTGCCGGGCCCCGGCCGAGCCTGCCGGCAGCGAGCAGGTCCAGGTTCGCATACCTGTCCATGACTTCCAACATGTGGGCCAAGGTTGGAGTCACAGTGGACTGAAGACAGCGCCACAGGGTGTGTCTGTTAGTCAAAGACACAAAGGACAAAGACAAACACGATCAAATCATTGCTGAGACATGTGAAAGAACTTAAAGAGTGCCTAAGAAATGCCAAATATTTTTACGTTTAAATGGGAACTGGTTCAAAATCTTAATGAAAATACACATTGTGAGATTATAAGATTCAAAAGTGGAGCCAAGTTCATACTACAAATTAATCAAAAAATGAATCTTCCAACCAATATATTAATGTGCTTTCAATGTTATCCTGTTACACAGCTTTACCTCAGAGTCCCCCCCTCCTGCAGAGCCTGGCGTTTTTTGGCTTCTCTGCTCACCCACTCCTGAGGAGAGCCCATCTTTTCTTCTCTCTGTGCCAGAGCCTCTGCCAGTCTGCTCAGCAACACCTCCTGAAAGTGAGCTTCAATAAAGTTGACATCTATCAGAAACCAGTCAGAGATACAACAGGACTGATGGCTCATTGTAGACACAAAGAGTTTCATAAAGAAAGGCATTGATATAACAAACTCTGTGGGACAGACAAACTAAAATCATTCTCAGATGGCTGCATTTACCTCCTATGTGCCTTTGACCAGTTCCCAGAAGAGACAGAAGGATGTGTATCCGCCGCATGCTCCGTGATGCCACACCGTTGGTGTCTCTCAGCAATCCCACAGCTTTTTGGATACATGACCTCACTAAGGAGAGGCTGTGGAGCTGGGCTCTACCTGCCTGCACAAACACAAGTAAATCCAATTTCAGTAACATTAAGAACTAAGATATAACACATTTAAAGGTAAATAAAGTCCATTTACATTTGTACTTACCTGGGAGTCTTTCATTTTCCTCGCTGTTTCTCCATCTTCATGTTGTTCTATTAAAGGTCAAGAATATTGCTCATTTCACACTGAAAAACAGCCTAGAAATCAATGAAACCACTTTCTTTCCCATTTGTTATGAAACAGTTTTTAAAGGCCAGCAGATGCACAGTTTGTACCTGCAGGTTCAGGGTTGATTAGGCTGCTGATGAGAGTTCCACAGAAACCCAACAGGTTCAGGCTCATGTCCTCTGAATCCCTCAGGTCATCGATGTGAACTGAATGCCAGACTCCTTTGATGCAAAAAACAAAACATGACTTTAATTTAGTTATACGTCACACACAATGCAGTCAGCAAACAACTGGATTTCAGTAATTTCAGCTCATATTCCACTGGTTACTCACCTCCTTGGAAACCAATGTACTGAGACTGACTTGGAATCCTAGAAACCTTCACAATGAAAATCACCCAACAGGTCTGATCTTCCAATGACATCAAGTAGTTCATGGTGCAATATCTGGAAGCAAATGGAAGCATAAACATATCTGAAATGCCTGAGCATGCCTAAAATCACATGGCAATCTTTTCAGGATCTTCACATTGAGTCCTACTTTGCTGATGCTATAAGCTCGTCACTGCACTGGGATTCCTCAAGGTCCATCTGGATTAACAGGATGTGAAGAGAGTGGCCGGCATCTTGAAGGAAGCCCCTGACACAGACGAGCAAGAGAAAGATTAGGGGAAGAAAATGAAATAAATAAGCCACGCTGTCATGCTGTCATTGAAAGGTTAGTACCGTATCTTGTTGCAGAAGGAGACCTCAGTGTCAAACTGGTGGAGTGAGAGCAGGAGGATCCTGTCTGTATGCAGTCCTAGGGCGTGGGCTACAACCCTGACATCTGACCTGGTTAACAAGCTGGAGAATGTGGTTATCTATGCACAACCACAAAAGGGACAGTGATGTTAACAATTTGAAAAGATTGCAGAGAAATGATGAAAACAAAATTGGAGCAGTGGTTTGTAGAATACCTCGAGAAACTTGCTGGACCTCTGATGCTTGTTTAGGCAATCCTGCAGGAAATCTCGGAGCGAGTGGTGATGCTGTTGCTGGAAGTACATTCTTTGGAGTTTGTCCTTCTCCTGGTTTGCTAAGTCTGAATACTTGAGCCTCACCACCGCGTCAGGGGTGGCACAGTTCAACAAGAGACCTTTAGCTAAATCGAACACTTCTTCTTCCATGTTTTCACCAGGAGACACGACGCTGTTTTCTGTCTCCATCATTTCTTCACTGTCAGACATCACTTTGTTCTCGTCATCACATTCCTTTGTGGCTTCATCATTTTCCACTGACACAATGTCCTGCTCATTTACAGCAATTTCTACACCTGCTGCATCACCCAACTGGTCGTCCTCCTTCTTATCAGTTACTTCTTTCTGTCCGTTTGCATTTGATTCAAGTGTTTCATTTGGTTCCTGTTCATCCAGTGAGTCGTCTTTTTCAGTCTGTTGATGTTGTCTTACCTCGCTGTCTTCTGCTTTTTGTGCTTTTCTTTCTAGTGCTTGCAAGAGCGCACTGGCACAGGCATCACCATGATAGCCAACAAAAATGTCAGAAAGCTTGAAATCCTCAGAGGCCTCATGTGAGAATTCCTTCACCCACTCCTTCAGTTTGTGGAGAACCCTGTGTTGCCATGGTTCCAGATCAGTACTCCTTTCCACCCTGTGTTTTTCAAGCCTGTTGATGAGGGGCATGGGAAAGTGCTCGTAGACCTTCTTCTGGTCCTCCACCACCACCAGTCTGAATGTTTTATGGACACGACATTTGACTCTGTGGGAGCCGAGACCAAGATCAACGTATTGCTGGTTACTGAGGTAAACATAGTACTGGTTCAAGGCATCATACAGGCTTTCATACAGATTTTGCATGTTGAGGAGGATGACAGTACGCCCAGTCTCCATGCACATTTTCACCCGGTTAACATTCCTGCAGATTTGGGCATATTCCTGGTCCTTTGGGAATCCTGAGCCAAAGACAATTTCGGGTGGTGGATAGTCTCCTTTGGCAAAGATGTGTTGCTGAAGGATATGGAGAGCTGCATTGTTGGTGGTCAGCAAAAGGAGGTAACGGCTCTCCTGGCTGGTGTCGTAATCAAGGTTCTTTTTCACCATTTGCAAGGTGCTTGGTCTGGGAATTTCCATTATGTTTTGAAGAACCTCTTGGAAAAATGTGACAGGGTCAAAACCCTCCGGTTGTCCACTGAAGTTGCGCAAGATGGCCTCCACCAACTGTCTGCCATCTGGTTCTTGTTGTGTGGATTTGACTGCAGCAAAGAGCATTTTGACTAGGCTGTAGTAATCCCTTAGACCAAAGAACTGATTTTTTGAGGTCTCTTTACAGATGCTCAAAAAGGCCTTTGCCAAAGATGGAAAGAGGTGTTTGATTCTCAGGAGAATTTGGTTGGAGGATGAACAAATCCCCTTGGCGGTCTCCACAAGTTCATCCTCACTTGGGTCCCATCTGGACACAAATATTCCTCTGTTCATCTTTGCTGGGTCAAGAGCCCAGTTGGAAATGCCCACAAAACCAACCTTCATGTGAGGATCTGGCTTGTCATTGTCAATGCAACCATCCTCCAAGAGAGGATGAAGGGTCTTCAAGGGCATCTGAGGAGAATCTTCTGCTAGCCCTATTTCATCAAGCACCACCACGGACACATACTCATCCATGTTTTTATCCTTCTGGAAGCGGGCGCAGTTTCTGAACGTCCCTATGATGCCCTCAGGACTTGAGTGAGGACTGCACTGGAAGGAGACCATATGAACCTGCTTGAGTTTCTTGAAGAGTTCACAGTGGGAGTTCTGGCCCTGCATGGCATCAGCAACCACTGTTTTAGCAAGAGACTTAGAGCTGCCTGGCTTGCCAACCACAAAGAGTGGGATCCTGAGTTCAATGCAAACCACCATCAGAAAGACATTCTCTTTCAGTGCAACATTTTTGGCAATGGTCTCCCTTGTCTGTATGTTCTGAAGAAAGAGATCTTGACAGGATGAAATTTCTTCCTGCAATACTGCAGAAGAGCAGAGAGGGTCTGGAAAGTACCTACAAACTACAGAGAGGTACTGCTCTTTGGCCACCAGAGACGGGTAGTAGCAGACTCCAACTGAAAGAACCAAGCACTTCAGTGTTTTATGAGCCTCACTGAGGTGAGAGCAGTCACTGAGAAGGACCTCACTATGCTGGTAAAACCAAACTAGCACTTTCATAGACCTCTCCACATCTCTCAGACTCACAAAACTGCACTCGTTCTTCTGACTTCGCATGTATTTCTGGGAGGCTCCCAGCACATTTGAAATGATGTTCTTGCAGGCCACTGGTAGACGATGGTCATGGACGTTCTTCTGGACAATCTGTTTGATGTAGGAAAGTTCAGTTGAATCACTCAGCTGACCAAAGTCCCATACCAATGAAGCCATGCTTGGAGGCAGAGGATGAACTCTGTACACCAGCTGCCTCAGAGGGACTTTGCCAAGGCGGTCTTTTGTTTCATCTGCCTTCACCCTGTATCCTAAACCTGCACGTTCCAAACGTTCCACCATTTTAGGTGTGTGCTTCCTGTAAGGATTGCAGGCAGCTATTATTTTCAAGCCACTGCCTGCCTTCAGAGGTTTCCCTTTCATGGATCGATCACACAGGATTTCCTTGATCGCAAAAATGGCCTCTGTGGTGTTGGCTTCATCAAAGAACAAAATGGTGTCCAACTTGTGTTTTGTACGGTTCTTCATGGCAAGTATCTCTGCTTCCGTCACCTTTCTGTAGATCATCTCTGCTGTAGTTCCACCATGTACCTTGACAAGTACCATGTTCTCAACTGGTCTTCCCTCCCTCTGCAGGGAACAAAGAAAACGGACTAATCTGGTTTTCCCACAGCCGGTCTCTCCCATGATGACAACTGGAATTCCACAACGGAATCTCATGTGTATAGCCAACATTTTCATCACATTGTCAGCAGTGAGCTCATATGTTGGGTCTGGATCAAAATCTCTGGTCATTATTCCCTTCTTTGCACCAACAACGCATGAAATCCTTTTGATTTTGTCTGGCCGGGACAACTCATCAAAGTCTTCAGTGAGAGAGATCCTTTGCCGTTCCAAACCTTGAAATAGTTTTTGTGACATCACATCTTCTATCAGGACCTTGAGGCTCTGAGGATCAACTGCATTGAGTGTGTTTTGCCTCCGACTCTTCTTCACATTAAAGCCAAGAAAAGACATTGAGGATCGGTCTGCATTAAAGAAAATGTATGGATGAGACTCATTTTCCCAATGCTTCCGAATTGTCAGACGGGCAAGAAGGTCATCCTCCACACTGTTATCAATGCACAGCATGGGACTTTCATGAGGTGTGTTCAGTGATGGTGAAGCAAAATCTCTTGCCATGAGAATCATGAACTTCACAATGAAGCCCTTGAAACCAGGCAGCTGGTCAGCCAGAAAATCTGGATCACAGAAAACTGAGTTCTCACAGTCTTTCAGTTGCACATTGAGGAACCAGGAGAAGTTCTTCAGTTCTGCCCAAGAAGGATCTTGCATTCCACAGTAGGACAGGAAATGATGGACACAATCAATTGGATCCCCCATTCTGGATCCTTCCTGGTATTTGAAATGATCCAGATTCTGATTGTTGGTGTAGAGCTTTAAGTATTGATATGGCCTTTGAATCCCCTCACTGCAAAACTCCTGTTCATCCATGAGTGGATCAAAGGTTTGTTTTGTCAATACCCCCCTACTGGCCAACAACTGCATCACCTCTTTTGGAGGTCGACAATGGATGGTAGGCAGAATGTCAAGAAGTCCAAGCCTCATCTGTGTGAACAAATTAAACAGAGATTTATGAAATCAATTTTAGCTCGAGACAACAGACCAGATCCCCACGAACCCCAAGTTTATACAAGTGAGTAAATACTATGGAATATAAAAGCAGTTTTAAGCTTTTTCAATTAATGTTCTTCCACTTGCATTGGGTTCACCACATAAAAACAGTTTTCATTATTACTAATGCGTGGTCACTAATGGACACTGACTTGTGGCAGACTTCATCCACTCATTTGGGTGACCGATAAGTCAGAAAATATGAGAACATACTGTTACTGAAGCTCAGAGTTCACAGAGGTATAAAGTAAAAGATTCCGAGTGTTGTTTAATTTGTGAAGATACCATGATACAAACACCCAACATTTTAAAACAACATCTTCTAACAGTTAACACTCATATTGAAAAGAAGTTGTGAAGACCTTGTTACCTGTTTTGGCTGGCTTTGAGGTGACATGTACGTTAGGACCTCAACAGTGATCAAGTGAGCTACATTTCTTCTCCACAGCATGCCGTGGCTGTCGCTCAAACAGCCCAGAACTAACAGACGGAACAGGAGCTCCTCCAGACCCGAACGAACCTGGAAGGTAACAAAAGTAGAAGACAGACTCTCAAGTACAACCAACAACAGAACAAGTTGCCTGCAGAGATAAATGCTCTCTTACTTACTCCAGCTGGGTCAATGTGCAGGAGGACAGGGTCCTGCTCTCTCAATGGCGCCAGTTTCTCTGACAGACTCTTAATCAAGGAGTCGGTATCAACACATGGCTCAATCAGTCTGATCCTAATATGTTCTGCTCTGGGAGATTTCTGCTGGAACCTCTCAAACAAGCGATCCACATAAAGGGACTTTCCTATTAAGAGAAAAAATGTATGGAAAGAATGCTGTAACTGAAAGCTCCTTTTTCGTGAAAGCATTTAACTAAACATAACAAACAAATGTTTTTTGTCACTGTTACACAAACATTTATATAATGTCATGCCAATTAAGTTACTCTTACCAACTGCAGGGCGAACAGATGACACCATCCAGACTGAAAGGCGATCTGGAGAAACCAGTGCGACAGGGTTTTGTGGGAGCATGTTTTGTGTGAAGTGGTGCTTTAGATATTTCTTGGCAGTCTCTGCTGTTACACTCACACCAGCCTGCACTTTGTCATTGCTGAAGAAAGAGGGCACATATCTGTGCTGGTGCTCAACCGGACTGACTATTACCAAGCGATAATGTGGGTTGGCACTTCTCTCGAGACCATCAAAGAGCTCCCCCACAGTCACACTGACATCATATCCCAGCAGCCCTGGATTGACAAGAGAATATATCTTCTGACAGTTTTGTCCCAAGTCTTGACCAAGAGCTCGGCGGAGAAAGATCTCTACCTCCTCCTCAGTGGTTTCCTCTCTGCAGACTAAAACTTCACCAGTAGACGGCAGAGGCTGCTCTGGACTCTCCATGTAAAACGACAGGGTGGTTGTAAACACTTCTGCATTGGGACAAAGCACAAGACTGGGCCTTCCCTCCTGGAGAACTGGTGGAAGGTTCCTGATTACGTGCTGCTGGTTCATTCCAGAGAGGCATTTGAGGAAGTGGGCCAACAATGTGATGTCCAAGTACTCACTCAGGTACTGTGGCATGTCTTGCTTGAACTTATGCCAGAGCTTTTCAAGGCTGTCCTCATCAAGCTTCCCGATGTCATCAGCATCAGATTTCATGACCCCATTATCTTCATCCTCTGAAGAAAACTCCATCAAATCATGAGTCTCTTCCATGTCCTGATCACTGAGTTCTGATGAAGCTGGTGTTGAGTCAGTAGAAGGTTTGTTGTTTTGATCTTCCAGTTCATCATGCTTTGAGATCATACGTGCTGCAATAGAGTAAGCGACTCTGACGTCATTTAGAGTGCACTGGGGCTTTATGGGAAAAAGTAAATGCCATAACTGTGGAGGAACTGATACCTGCCACTGACACACTTTGTGTATCCAGTGGCACAGGTACACCATCTGCTCTGAGGTGTAGTGGTTCAGCAGGTTGAACTTGGAGCGCATCTCACTGATGAAGGAACGCCATTCGTTTTGACAGCTGTCCATGGAGTGGGCCAACCTTTGTATTTGCTCAGTCACCTCACCGTAATACACCATCTCTTTACCCATCAGGGATAAGAAGGTAACTCTGATGCATGGTTGCTGTTGTGGGCAACACTGGACCTCAGCCTTCCATTCCCTGAAGAGCATGTTGCCGGATGTTAGCATCTGAAGAAGGATGGTGGCCAGTCTCTGAACTCCTTCAAAAACCTACCGACATGTGAACAGAGAGGGGGGCAGTTTAGGGATTATAAAGTTAATTTCAACAGATAACTTAGACAACACACTCGAGGCTTCCTTTGGTTGAACACATTTTTTACAATGGATCAAATCCGTCAGGGTGACTCACTCTTTTAAATGGTTGGCACTAAGCTCTGATCTCAGAAGTTAGTGGAACATCAATAACAAACTTAACTCAGTAACATCTTGCCTCTGTACATTGTGCAGAAACTTACACACTTTTTAAAATCATTTAACATTTTTAAACACTTAAATTCCAAATCTTTCATAAACACCACTGACCTCTGTGAACCTGTTGACTTGTTCCCTGCCGTGCTCCCCTTTAGACGACATGAGCATGAGTTTGTTCTGCAGCTCGAGCAGGTCTTCAAGCTTGTAGCTCTTCTCCTCTCGGCCCTTTTTCACTGTGACATGTACCATGTTCTGCAGACATCTCTGCGCACAAGTGAAAACCAGAGAGAAAATGCTTCATAAATATCTCGAATCATTTCTATGAATTCAGTCAAACAAAGACCTGCATCTTGGTAACGTTGACTTATCTTTTAATGGAAGACTGTCCACTTACCTTCTCTGTCTTTCCATCACGCCATCCTACGTGATAAACTCCATAAGCATTAATAGAAGAGGCCAGGGAGAGAGAGGACTGCTCCACAGAGCCGTGGGTCTCCTTCAGCGTTTTCAGCCAACTCAGCAACCGATTAGACTCTCTCTGGAAAACAAACCCAGTGGCATCATCGTCACCCTGCCACAGTAACAGGACATTATGCTCTGCCTGCAAACAAGCGAGAAGTAAATACCAATTTGTCTGGTAGCCTCTCATCTCTGACTTGGGTGTCCCACACCTGCTGAGCACACCTCATGAACTCCTCAAAGCCAGCTCGAGGGGGCAGGGAGTAGAGCAGGGGGGCGTAGCCCATCACCGCATCGTGGAAACAGGCCACCTGGTCGATCTCTGTGTCGTTCTCTCCGGCGGATATGGAGGCCAGGTCGACATAGACCTTCACATCGCTCATGTCTGTTCAGGGGACAGGACAGTGAGCAGGCATGCATTTGCTTTAATCTGGACATTTTTAGGAAGGTGAGACAAATGATACTGCCAAACTTAATGAAAACTTTTCTCTTGCCTCACGTGCCTCTTTGCAGTTTTTAAAAGTGTTGTCTTGAATAATGGCTGCAACGGATGGAGGGATGTTTTTTTTTACTACCAAATATTTGCATGAGTCCGGACCCATGTTTACAAGCCTCTGACCGACAATGTGTCCCCGTTCAATACCGCTGTTCGATATGTACACGCCTGTGGATTATATTGCTGCTTGTCATACCCCCCCCCGTCCATCTCTCTCTCTCTCTCTCTCTCTCTCTGTCTCAACCCAACCAGTCGTGGCAGATGGCTGCCCATCACTGAGCCTGGTTCTGTTCCAGGTTTCTGCCTGTTAAAAGGAAGTTTTTCCTCGCCACTGTCGCATCAAATGCTTGCTCATGATGGGAACTGTTGGGTCTCTATATGTTGTCGGGTTTCTCAACCTGCTCTGTATGTAAAGTGCCTTGAGATAACTGTTGTTGTGATTTGGCGCTATACAAATAAAATTGAATTGAATTGAATTGAATTTTCTTTTATGCACGTGACTTACTCCTGAGGTTCTCTCTGACCCAGGTGACCAGAGTTTGACTTGCTAGGAACTCCTCCAGACAGGCCGTGTGCTGCTTGGTGACTGAGGAGAGCTGCTGTTTGGCACGAAACAGGTCGTGACTGAGGGACCGCAGGCTCCTCTGCTTAAACGTGTCTTCCTCCTGGTAAATAGTCATACACATAAGTCAAGGGTTCAAAAATTATACAGTTTGTTAAAAGGAAAAGTACATTTAAGAGAACAAACATGTTTGCTTCTGCAAGAGGGATTTAAAAAGTAAATGATCATGCAGCTGTTACAAATGTCCCATTTAGCCTCCTGCTATTCATTTCTATTTTATATTTAAATGTACTTATGTGAATTTCCCCACTGTGGGAAGAACTGCCCACTGCCACTCAATACATTTCTAAATGCTGTAATTCAAATTGAATGTCAGACTGTTACCAGCTGGCTGAGAGCGTCGATTTCTGTGAAGTTCCCAGAAAGCTTCATTTTCTCAGCTATCTTCAGCATCGCACTGGCTGCAGCCGCCGCCTCATGCAGCTGGCGATACTCCTGGATCTGAGCGAGTCTCAGGTCGACCCAGTTCTCCTCAGGTTGGAAACCTTCACTAAACGTCTCTGACATCAGACTCAGCTCCTTCTTCATCAGCTGCCCGTCTCCCTGGTCGCCAGACTCCACCAAAGCCTGATCGAGCTGCTTGAAAGTGATGTTTGCGTCTGCGATGCTGACGCCGAGCTGCAGGAAGTCTGCCAGGAGCGGCTTCCAGATGTTTTCACAGATCTGTGTCAGGCTCACTGAAACAGGAGCTGAGCAGTTCGACCTCGCTGACGCCAAAGATGCAGCGCCCTCGACCCAGGAGGACAGAATCAGGTTGCTGTGACGCAGTTTGTGCATCTCACTGGCCATTTTCAGGACACTCAGACTGGTGCTGTAGCGGAGGACCTGGGGAGGGCCCATCTTCCCCAGCTTCCCCTCAGCATTAAAGGACTGAACGAGCACCAGCTTGTTCAGGCTGGTGTTCTTCAGATCTGCACTGTGCTGCTCCTCCAGAGTCGACATCTCAGGAACTGGTTAAATAAGAACCACGTTACTGAGCAAACACCTAAAACAAACAGTCTAACTTCACACAGTTCAACATACCACTCCACTTACCTGTAATGCTTTCTTT
This sequence comes from Centropyge bicolor, assembly GCA_037975185.1. Taxonomy (NCBI): domain Eukaryota; kingdom Metazoa; phylum Chordata; class Actinopteri; family Pomacanthidae; genus Centropyge; species Centropyge bicolor. The sequence continues at coordinate 48,550 of JBBMOC010000289.1, forward strand.
AACCTTTGCTATCATCTTTATCAGCGTATCAATCTGCTGTTTCCGCAGGATGAAACAGTTCATATCCTTCTCTCTCTGAGCCAAAACAACCTCTGCATCGACGGGAACTGTCTCACATTTGGTCAACTTCATGTCTGTGGAGATAATAAAAAACAGTTTGTTTCCATTCAGAGTAAATTCAGTGTAATAACCTCAGCAGGCTGTTTATCATGTTAAGGTTCATACACTGCTGGTAAAGTCTCTTAAACTGCTCCTTATATCTCAGGCAGGTCTGCAGGTGTCCCAGGGCCACGTGTCCTTGTATCAGAGACTCCACCAGTGACTGCAGTGAGGTCAGACAGCTGTGGACCACCTGCGCTGCAGCGTCGTCCACCTGGATCAACTTCCAATCACCTGGGCCGAAACAATGACACTGTGACCATCATGACACTCCAGCAGCATTGACTAAATGAGAAGTAACTAATGGAATGCAGTACGGTGGGTCAGAAGGTGGTTCATGGCAGACTGTGGATCGAGCAGCTGGACCACAGGGCGGTCTCTGAATCTCGCTGCTGACTCAACTACAACAGCAGATGTGACAGCATCAGGGAGGTCCTTCACCTTAGACCCCAGACTCCGCAGCAGGTCTCCTTCCTGTTCTCTCTACAAACATGAATCAATGATAATTTACCATATTGAACTCGGACCTGCTCGGTTAGAGAGAGGCTGAGAAGGATGCTCTGAACAGACTGTTGATACGTGCTCTACCTGGCAGATGGTCTTGATAGCAGACTGACACAGCTCATGGAAACAGGCCTGCACAACATCATGACTTTTCCTTATAGCTGCCAATGATGAATCAAGGCAGCAGACAAGCACTTTATCCTCCTCACTTTCCTGCAAAGAGAACAGGAAAGTGGATTCCAACCTCTGCTCTGATGAATGATTCCTATTCACACTGGTCAGTAAAGGATCACTGACCTTTGAAATCCTCTTAGTCAGATCTGTTTTCAGGTTCAGCCTCCAACTGGATGAAACTTCTTCAAGGGAGCATTCCACCTTCAGCAGCGCATCCCACATCTGACCATTCACAAAAGTGATTATCATAAGAGGCTTGACACGATTTGAGGCTCATCATGTTCCTCTTTTGTGTTGGGTTAAGTTTTATACACATAAAAATGAAAGGAGTGAAGTGGGTTTAACTGATAGAAACTGCTGTATAGGGTAGTGTGTAGCATATGTTACACCTCTATATTATTATATTTTATTTCTGAATGTATAATGTACATGAACACTTGTGTTACACACTTGTATATTATATATTACTATTACTACTACTGCTTATTTCTGACACTGCTGTTGTGGATGTTGATGTCATATAGCACAGTGTAGTATTCTATAGTATTATTATTATATCACATATTATATTATTATTATATTATATTATGATAACTAACTAGTTGTATATTACTACTATTACTGTTATATGTAGTAGAGTGTAGTATATATCACATATATATATATATATATCACTACTGTATTATTATATTATACATGTACATGTATGTTATACTCTTGGATGTTATACATTGTATATGCTATATCATACTACTATTACATGCTATATTACATTGTTGTATTATATTACTATATACACTCTACCATTACCATCAGCATACCATATCCACTGCTGCTATCACTATGCACACGAGCAGGTACACACATACACATATGCATATTTTCTTTAGTTCTCCTACAAGTCCTCCTGCTCTCTACTGCCTAATTTATTGTGTCTATTTTTATATTTTATATTCTATTTTTTACTTTGTATTCTATATTTTTAAACAGTGCAATATATGAGAAGCAATGGAGATGCCAATTTCCCGGAGGGAACCTCCCAAAGGGATTAATAAAGTACTCTGTCTGTCTGTCTGTAGGAGCTGAGGAGTAAACAAGAAGCTGAAGCCGACTGAACAACGACAACGAGCTGACACAAATACCAGCAAATATTCTACTGAACTCTGTACCTCAATCTCCTTTGGGTAGGTGAGTGACTTTGACGGCGTCAGAAGGGGTTTTTGCAGCAGGTCATCTTTCCACTCCCTGATTCGCTGCTGCGCGACACGGAGCTCCTCCGAGACTTCCTGCTCTGAGGTCTGACACTCACCTTCCACAGGCTGAAAGCAGAGTAGGAATCAAAGTCACTGTTCCATAACGAGGCAGCCAGAGCACATAATGAAGAGATCATTACCTCCTTCTTCAGTTCAGCATCCAACATCTCTGCCAGTGTCACCACGAGCTGGTAGGACAGGACTGTAGCTGGGTGGCCGGGGACGAGTCGCACGATTCTGCACGTGCTCCTCAGTGAACTGACGCTGCTCATGAAGGCCGGCTTGATAGTTCCAGATTCAATCATTCTACAGACACGAAGCAAAGGTCACAGGGAGCACGATGCCACAGTTCATCAGTCACACATGAGGAGTGTTTCAGACGTGCTCACCTGTCCCGCTCCTTGTCCACCTTCAGCAGCACATGGCTCAAGGTTTTCTGAGCAAGCTGCACGTACGAAGGACAGAATTATCACAAAGGATCATTTTGAAGACAAAACACAAAATGTTCTTTTAAATGTAAAATACTGTCATTTGCAGTAGATTTTTCCACCTTGACGTTCTCCTCCGCTCTGCTGGGATCTCGTGTCTCTGCACATTTTCGTAGTCGGTACGACAGACCCTGGATCAGGTGTTCTGCAGGTATTCCTGTCAGGTCTGAAAATTCAGGAAGATCCTCAAATGCGACTAGAGAAAACCAGGCCATCAGGAGCAGAGGCCTCTCTGTCGCCATCGATAAGTTCGTCTGGATCAAAGACAACATCCTCCTGTGAAAAAGACAAATGTTAGTGCAACAAAAAAAAAATCACCATTTCAGGAAAGTTTAAGCTAAGGCTGCCTGGAGACAAACTCACCTCCGTTTGTCAGGGAAGAACTGAATATTCTCCCTGAACCTGCTGAAACTGATGCTTCCAAGTCCTGACCAGTTCTCCTCCTCCACAGTTGGACCCAGTGCTGCTGCATGAGCTCCTGGCTGTCTGAGTGTGAGGAGCAGAGGGACGAGCAGGACGAGCTCCGACACCTTCTGCTCCACACAGAAGTTTATCAGACCCAACACGACGCTGACAGGGAGACACAGAGGGAGGTCACACATCACACTTTTAAACAACTTTATTTATTATAATAATATTAATGATAAATTCATATAATAGACAACTTTGTATAATACACTTTCTTTGGGTGTTAAATGAAACATTTCTTAGGACCTAAATAACTTTTCATAAAATAAAAACTTCAGCTTTTACTCAACTTACTGTTGTGGATGTTGGAATGAAGTGAGCAGCTCCTCCAGGTTCCTCTTGTCCATCGCGGTCTCTGAGGACACCAGGTGACACAGTTCAGCCCAGCCCTTCACTCCCAGGTTGATCTGACACTTTCTGGTGATGATGAAAACAGACAGGCCCAGAACCAGAGGGCTGCTCCTCCACCTGTCTGGGCCTTTCTTCTTTGGTTCTCCTTTTAAGATCTGAACCAAAGCCTCTGAAATCAGCTCTGACGTCTGCAGAGAAAAAGACCATTTGTTTAACGTTGGAACACTGAATGTGACATGTAATGAATGCTGTGATTTCTACTCTTCTTGTTGCACCAACCGAGATCATGGGAGGTCGTGAATTGTCTGGGAACACCACCCTTGCATGTGCAGAACCCAGACTCCTCATAAAGTGCTGCAGGTTGTCGCCCAAGCTGTCCGTGCTCTGCTTGTCTGATGGAGACCACTGCTGGAAGATCCTGTCCAGCAGAGATCTGGCTGAGGTCTGCCAGGCGTCTGATATCGCTACACCTCTTGATCTAGTCCAGCCGACCATTTGAAGGCCAGTTTGCAACCAACTTTGATTTGGGGAACGACTAATGAAGCCTTCATAAAGGTGTAACTCTAGAGGAAACACAGGCACGACAGGATCAGTCCATGTTACAGACATAAGCATGGTGACATGCTGAAGCTAAAGGGTTTCCTTGCCTTACCTTTGATGTTCTGGTTGAGTGGTATTTGAGCGTGTCTTGTGGCGATTCCGAACGCCTCTTTCTGTCGCTGCTTTACACTGTACCCATAAGTCCACCAGACGCCTCTCCGCAGGCTGTTTTCTTCAATGGACAGACTTGCTTCTACCAGATATCCTCCCTCTTTTAGTCCACTAAACAGAGAAGAAGAAGAATGTGTTAGCAAACACCCGTGAACACATCCAGCAGACACAGAGAAAAAAAGTCACTCTTTTAGAGCTGGCCAGGCTCAGTGGACCTGCAGGGTCAGGTGATCATTCTGTGGTTCATCACAACAGATCAGCTGTATGTTAACCTCTGCATATATGGCCAGAGGCTACATTAAGCCCATCTGTGATAGCTGAACCTGTCATTCCAAAACAACTCCAGTCTTTGAGGAAAGTTTTGAGGTTTTGGAACGTGGCTGCAGGGATTCGTTCCAATTCAGCCAAAGGGCATTAGTGAGGTCAGGGGCTCTGTGGAGGCCGGGCAGGTCCTTCCACAGCAAACTGAGAAAACAACGCCTTCATGGAGTTGGCTTTGGAAATTATCCTGTTGAAACAGGAATGTTCAAAACTGCTCTTCCCTGAAACTCACAATGTATAAAAAGGCAAAACAGTGACAAACACATCACCGGGCTAATACATGCTGTGTATTACGGCTTAAACAAACAGGATCAATACTCACACAAAATGTGTCATATTGAAGGGTAAACACCCTCCATCATAACACAGCATGAGAGTATCGTGCTCTTGGTTGAATCTAAACTTTTTGTCCAGCACAGCGTAGATGTGAAAAGTGAACATCGGAGCATCAGGTGAAGGTCTCACTGAGCTCTGATCCCTGTGGAGACAGAAGGAAACACAATCACAGGTTCAGCTTCATGATTCAACGCAGCTGCTGATGTCAGTGAATCTGTCATGTTACTCTCACCTTGTGTTCTGGGATGGTTTCGGTTTGGAGTCCGACTGTTTCTCTCTCCCACCGTCTGTCGACACAGCGTCGGCGTAAGACTTTGGTTTGACGCCCTTTTCAGGTGGGTCTGTGGGATCCACTGAGCTTCCTGCGGAGGGATCCTCCTCTTTAGACGCTGGCTCTTCCTGAGGGCTTGGCTCCTTGGCTGAGTCTGACGATGCTCTGTCTTTGTCCGGGGCAGCGGCGGCGTCCTGCAGCCCGGGTTCAGGAGCGTGGTCGCCTTCTGGTAGCTGTGACTCAGCAGCGCTCTCTGTCCCGGCTCCGGTCCTGTCATCGTTCATGCCGTCTTGTGTTGGCACAGGGAAGTCTGTCTGTGTCTCCTGGTGGCTCTGAACCACAACTGGAGTTTGTGTGAATTTATCTCTGCCTTGAAGTTTCCTTGTTTGGGTCTCAGCTTGCACCATCTTAGCATCTTTGTGGCGTTGTTCCTCGTTGTTCTCCACAGCTGGTAACTTGTCTTCTGCCTGTAGATCCACATGTTGTGTTTCTGTGGACACACCCTCCTGAGTTTGGCTGCTTGTCGTCTCCATCTTGGCTTTTTTTGTGCTTTCATTTTTGACATCTTCAGCCCCTTTTACATTTGAGTCTTTTTTTCTTCGATTTCTCCTCTTCCCCCTCTGTTTGTCCCGAGCCTTCCTGCTGGGACTGGCTGCTCCCTGCTCCTGGAACACACATTAGAATCACATGGGTTTTTTTAATGGTTCAAACACTGTTTCACACAGGTTCTGTGTGAAACCCTGAAATCATTTTTCCTGACTGTATTTCTACCTTATTTCTTTTCCGGGATCTTTTGGTTGCAGCATCCTCCTTTTTCTGGGTCTCCACCTGCGATCCAGAGGTGCTGTGGAGGTCTCCAGCTCCCTCCTCCATCTGGGACTGTTTCCTCAGGGGGACGTCCCTGCTCCCCTGTTGTCTCTCTCTGAATGTTAAAAATCACATGCAGTGAAATCCTCCAGGTCTGCAAATCTCTCTCTCTCTCTCTCTCTCTCTCTCTCTCTCTCTCTCTCTCTCTCTCTCTGCCAGAAATGCTGCCAAAGCTTGTTGCTTGCAAAGTGCAGACATTAATCCTTCTCAGGGACTTTGTGCGATCATCAATTACTTAAAAACATTATGGCACCATAACAAACAAATGATGTCACATAATCTGAAGTATCAAAACACCATTTGGTGGATAAATTGTCAGAAAACAGTGAAAAGCGCCCATCAGTTTCCCAGAGTCCAGTGTGGATTCGTTAAATGGCTTGTTTCATCTGACCATCAGTCCAAAATCAAAACTTACATTCAATTTGTGATGAAACAGAGAAAGGCAGCAAACCCCCGCACTTTAGATGTTTGGAATTTTTGTTTGGCAAATGACTGAAATGATTGATCAATTATCAAAACTGCTGGTGATAACTGATCACTTCAGAGCTAAATTAAGTGAGGTGACAAAAATATACTAGAGATACACCATAGGTTTCTACTGAAAAATTACTGTGATAGAAAAGTCAGCGATGGAAAGTAACTAAGTCCATTTACTCCAGAACATGTTTATGAGAAACCTGGAGCTGATTTTACATATTTAAAAAAATCATCATCAATTTATTAAAAATGATGTGAGCTGTAGATTTAAGAAGTTTAAATGAGCTCCATCTGAAAGCATCAGTAATATTTCCAATGTTAAAGTTCAATAAAATCATATGTAAACATCAGATGAAAGTTGTGTTTACATCCTCATCAGCTCAGGACGAAGCTCAGCTGGAAACTTCTGCATTAAAACTCATTTTAGAAAAAGATAAGTTTTATGTTGTGTTTAGTTCACTGACCTCTTCAGATGAGTTCACAGGGCCGGGGTGCAGACCAGGTGCACATCCATTAGGTAAGAACACCTGAAGTCTTCATCCAACCTGGGAAGTCTTCCTCGAACCTCCTCTCGATTCCGACATAAAGCTTCAAGGGAGCGTCGAGAAATTCCTCGATCTCTCTCAACACGTTTGTTATCTTTCCACATTAACTCCAGATTATCTATTCAAAACCACTGTTTTAGTTATAACAATATGAGTCGACATATTAATCCTCTTCAACAGGGTTCAGACCAGCTGATGCTCTGCGGTAAAAGTTTCTCCGTCTTTATTGGGTTACTAATTTCTTCACGGTCCCTAAAACAAAAGGCGCCGCATCAGTTTCGTTTCTGTCAAAATTTCGTCAAAGCAGAAACTTAAGCTGCGTTCAGAGGCTCCTCGGAAGTTTTCACTTTCGATATCCACAGTATGGAAACTCACACCGACTCAGCAGTTTAAAAGTGCTTTGTCATTTATGTGTTTAACATTAGGTTTTAAAATATAGTTATATTTATATTTTAAATGTAACTGTGTGTTTTATACATTTATGGATGGAAAAGTACACATTTGAAGTACTTATAAAATATTTATAAAATGTAATGCTTGTATTCCATTTTATTACACTTCTGCACAAAATATATTTTTTACATTTCAAATTTACACACAAACATATGAATCACACGATAAACTAAAATTCTACATGTACTTCAGAAAGATTTCTTTTTATTTATTAAGAAACAGACAAAATATTTCAGATATATGTGCAAAACGTTCTAAACAAATTATTATTTTCATTACCAGGCTACAAAAATATATAATTCTAATATAAATCATGATAACTAGAAGGTTATTGTGTGAATTTTTATTTCATCACAGATCCACAGGTCAAACAGTTAAAGTGTGATTTCAGAACCACAAAGATTCATGATTCATCCCAATGTTTACACAAGCATCATCATTCATATTTGCACAAGGCCATGAACTAAACCCCGAACACACACACACACACACACACACACACACACCTGTCAATCAAACACATCTCTGCCTGGTGCAGCAGAGCCACCTAGTGGTTAAAGTGGAATATAACTGAATATACTGTAACAAGACATGAGAAACAACATGTTTGTCTTTATGAACAGGCAGGTTCACAGAAACAGTGAATGAATATATAAATTAAACAATGGTGTCAAATACGCTTACACACCTGTGAGACACGATAAAATTAGTACAACAATGACATTTCCTGTCTTTTGCAGAACAAAATGATCTATTAGCTGAACTCATCTGAGTCCATACAAAGAATGATTTCCTGCATTAAACATCATGTCACTCCACCAAACAGCTTCATGCTTCAGTTCTGTGAAGCAGCAGGTTTCTTGATCCTCCGGACGACGACCCTGCTTCTCTTCGCCTGAAGCCGACCAACAGAGGCCGCGGCCTCTCCTGGCGGTGACCCCGGGGGTCGGGGTTCACCTCGGGGCGCGGCGGGCTTCCTTCCCGCTCGCACGTCGTCCACGAAGGCCTCCACCCCGTCAAACTTGGACGTGAGCTCGGCGAGCCGCTCTTTGAGGGCGTTGAACTCCTTGTAGAGATCTCCCAGGGCGTCGGACAGCGGCTGGATCCTGAGAGCAGTCACAGACAGTCACTCCTCAGACTCACACTGAAAACAACCCGTCGACAATGACCATGTGACAGAAACATCTCAGCATGTTGAAACACACAGACACACAGGACGTCCCTCACCGTCCGTAGTCAGGCAGCACTGTGCTGTGGTCGTGCAGCAGCAGATCTTTGACCTGCGTCATGATGGCATACTTCCAGTTGTCTAGGACCAGCGTGAGGTTGGCACATGCTCTGGTGCTCGCTCGCTCTGCTGCAGGAGAGTGAAACACAGAGAATCAGTTCCATCAAACACAGTCAGTGAGAAAACAAACAATTTATATTCATGGTACTGATGTTATTATATCTTATTATTATTCAGATAAAAGCACTAAATGATTTTCTAAATGTACCACACTGTGAAAGTTTCTGCAGTACAAGTACAACATTCGCTCTATGACTTAAAAGTACAGTGAAATGTACTCGAGTATCAAAGTATTCAAAGAGTAATAAATTACGACAGAAGTTAGAAAAGAAGGAAAGACTGAACGATGGAAAGAAGAAGGACAGAAGGACGGATGAAAGAAAGAAAGAGAGAAAGAAAGAAAAAAGAAAGAAAGAAAGAAAGAAAAAGAAAGAGAGAAAGAAAGAAAGAAAGAAAGAAAGAAAGAAAGAAAAAGAAAGAAAGAAAGAAAGAAAGAAAGAAAGAAAGAGAGAAAGAAAAAGAAAGAAAGAAAGAGAGAAAGAAAGAAAGACAGAACCCCACATGTAACTGTGAGCAGCATTTCAGTGACAGTGTATTTGAAAGTGTATTTAGGACCTGCCTCACTTTAAACTACTGTTAAACCAATAGTTATGTGTAACAGAGTAAAGTAGTGAACCTCAAAGTGAGCGGAGCTGGTGTGAGAGTGAATGTATCTGTTCACTGCTCACCTTCGTTCCTGTGTTCCCACTCTGCTCTCTGGGATATTTTCTGTTTCTGAGCAGCACACAGAGTCACTGACAAGATGAAGAGAACTGCAGCAGACCTCATCCTTAAACACACACACACACGCACACACACACACACACACACACACACACCTGTGAGCATCGACCTGTGAACTGCTGTGTCAAACTCAGCTCAGTCAAAGCTTCATCTACAGGAGCTGAAACATAGGAAACGTACCTGCAGTGACAGTGTGGAGTCCAATAATCCAGTGAGGACTGAACTGACTCTGTTGGACAGTTTATGATGGGTAAAGCAGGGAGGGTCTCCGGTCTCCACCCCCAGTCTGAGCATCATATATCAGCACCTCACGTCAAAGAGGAGCACGAAGCGGCTTCAGCTCGAGACCGAGCTGCTCACTGTTAATGTAGCTCTTTGTTAATTCCCACTTCAACAACAACACAACAGCACTCAAACATCTAATGAGGCACAACGTGTCCAGAGGAAGAACAACGAAGGATGTGTAGGTGCTGAAAAGTGACCTCAGTCCTCTGGGAGTTTCTGCAGACGCCTTTGATGTTTCAGGGTCAAGATGAAGTTACACATTCCTGTTCTTCATCTGTTCTTCATCAGCAGGACTGTGGATCACACTGATAATGATCTGACATATCTGTCATATCACTGTACATTATATCCCATAATATACAGCTGTGTATTATACTACGTAATATTTAGTTTAATCTATTTTATTGTGACATAACAGTACAGACTATACATCCACAGTCACTTCAGCTTGAAAGTGACCAAGGTGAAATCCAGTTCTTCATGGACCTGCTGCTGTGCTGCGTCATTAGAGCATGAAAAACAGCCCTAAAACTAAAGTGGTGTTATTTAAAGACTTTAGTTCATGTAGTCTTTAAGTGGTTTGCAGTGCAGTAGCACCAGGTTCGGTTCCAGCCGGAGACTCTAAATAAACTCTTCATTGTGAGTCTGAACCACACAGCCGACAAACAAACAAACAACAAACAAACAAACGAATCAAAGACGTCATCAGCGAGAGGAATTCTTTGTTGTTTTTTTGTTTTTATTTTGTTTCAAATCCAGGTCAACAGCATACAACTTTCAGGGTCCTCGGTTAGCTCAGTGGAAAGAGGACCAGCTGTAAATCCAAGAGCATGCTTGCTCAGCAAACGGCCCCTGGATCAATACAAAAGGAAAAGGTCACTGCCGTCCGTTAGCATGACATCAGATAAATCGCTCTGGAGAATTCACACGGGGGGGGGGCAAAAATGATATCACCGAGAAAAAGAGAAATTACTTTTTCAAGCTTTTTCAAATTCATCTACAACTAAAAATATATTCTCACTTACTCAATGGAATTACTGTCAAGCTCTTACAAAGAAGCACACGTCTCATAAATAGCAAATCTGCAGGCCACGCCTCCTCGCCCTCTGACCTGACCAGGCCCCTTCCCCCGTCCCCGTCAGCAACCCCAATGACACGCAACAGGGGTCAGTGATTCGCTCAGCTTTCCTGCCCGATGGAACTTCCTCTCAGCAAAAGACTATTTCATGTAACAGGTCACAAAGTGATGAGGAAAAAGAGTGAATTTGAAAAGTGGTGATAAAAGGTTTGAGGATGTCGTCAGTCGTCGTCCGTCGGGAGGAAACATACTGGGGAGGAGGATCAAAAGATTCTGATGGTCAAAAACTAGATACATCAGGATGATTCAAATCTGGGCGAAATGTGGGAAATGTGCAGTTTGTTTTAGCTGTTTTTTTTAATCAGTTTTAGTTAATTCTCCAATTTTATCTGAGCACTAAAAAATGCAAATGCTTTCAAGTCACGCAAGATGACTTTGGTCATAAACATCAAATATGATTGGTCTGTTAGCTCCAAAGGCTTTTCATATTAAGCTTTTCTATGTGGACGTGTTTCCATCTGTGCTACAGGTGAAGATACTGAAAACCTTCATTCAGCCACCACACCACTGTGCACCAGCCATTTCAACCTGTTTTGATTTAACTGAGTGGGATCCATGTTAGTGCTGTTACGAGTGTTTGGGTGGAGCAGCTCAAAGTAACATTCTGTTGCCAGATGTTAACACATGTTCCCCACAACTCAACGTTCATGACTGAAAATGATCTCATATGTTTTGGTCCCAGTATGAAGTCTGGTGGAAAAAAGCAAACCTTAATAATAAAAAGAATCAGTTCGAACCAACTGCCCCAATATGGCCACGACAGACTCTGGTGAGTTAAAGGGTTAATTCACTGAAACGATGGAAAATAAAAACATTTCCTCACTTACCACCAGTGGTATCTACATATGGAGGAGTTCTTTTTAGTGTTTCAAGAAGTTTCTTTCTGAGATTTCTGCCTCTGAAAACTGTTGACGATTGATTTTTCTACATGTCACATCTTAATGCTCTTAGCACCACAAATAAAGTTCCATCCACCTTAACTGTTAAATACAACCAGAGGTAAGTGAGAAAATGTGGTTCGCCTGTTTAGTGCCGTCGAGGGGAGTTAAGTGCTTTTCATGTTGTTTCCAGGCTCAGCTCCATCTACACCACTGACTGCAGCTCTACAGAGGAGGAGTCATGGATCTGAAGCGGCGCGCCTCCTGCTGGAAGAAGCTCAGGGCTTTTGCTTGAAAGTACAGTACAATAATTATGTGCAAACCCAAAAAACAGACACTTCAAAGTTTTCGACGCTGATCGACGTCCCGCGCAGACGTCAGGCGTGGTTTTCTCCCCGTGCTGACCTGCGACCCCCCCTGCACTCTGAGCAGCAAAGTCTTTGAAGGCTGAGTGATGGACAAACCCGCAGGGGCCCATCGGCGGAGGAACATTGGTTACGGTCTGACTCCTCTGGGCCGGCGCCAGCAAGACAACAAAAGAAGAAGAACCAGACGGAGGGAGCCGGGGAGGAGAGTGGCGAGCACCAGTTGTTTCTAGAAGCACCTCACGGCTAAGACAGTGCGAGTCAGTAAGGGTGACGGATGGCGTGTTATCAGAAACAGAACATACAGCTGATAAAGTAAGCTACATATTATGCCTGCTCAAGTTCAATCCAACAAATCCAAACGCTACAATTCCAACAAACCAGCACAAAAGATCTTGAGGAACCACTTGATGTTGGTGGGACATGAGTCCAGAAGTGAGTGATCACCAACAGCACGACACTCCTGCGACAGGTGGAGGGATGGAGGTGAGGGGGATGAAGAGCTGGGTGTGAACGCCTTTTAACTCTGTGGCTTATTTTTAAGGAATTTAACACTGAAAATATAAACTCTCGACTTGACTGGAGTTACTGTGGAGCTCTGAAGAGTTTTGGGGTCCGAGCTTGGACCGATGATTGTACTTTAAGGGGCTCGTCAAAGAGACCAAGACCTAGAAACACCTGACTGAGTGGAATCCACGCTGAAGATTCCAAATGTGAAGGTATCGCTACAATCAGATAAAAAAAGAAGCTGAATTAAATAACAGTATCATTCCTCAAATGTATTTATACACAGCAAGATTTTCCAGAAGACATTGTGAGAGTGAGAGGGGCACTGATGTGAGAGAACGTCCAAACACTCCAGTCTTTGCTGTTGTCCTGAGTCACAGCAGGATTTATCTGAGGGCTGATTATTCAGGGGGGCCGCGGGTGGAGGGAGGGGGGCCTCAGCCAAAAGTGCTTTACCTTAACGAACCCTGCCAGTCATGAGAGCCGCTGTGAGAGGGATTAAAAAACAGTCTGGTTTCATTTTCTTGACTCATTGGATTCGGTGTAAACGAGTGCATCCCTCTCTCGTGTCACAGCAGCCGCAGATGGAAGGACAGAGGCTTCAGGGCGAGGCGAAAGAAAACAAAAAGGGCGTCCGAATCTCGCAGCTGGTCCTGGTGCGGTGATGTCATTGGCGAGTTAAGAGGAGGGCTGGGCGGGGTCAGATCGGGGC